>KL260357.1:9179-53474 GCA_000699545.1 Podiceps cristatus
GCACAGTCTGATTTCTGTTAACATGTGAGAAGATCACCTGCATTAACATTGTAAGAGTTAACAATAGACATCTTAAAGACCTTCAAGAATTCCTGCAGCGAAACTAATGACTAGACTTGGCAATTTTGTTATCTATAAAAGAAAAACAGCATTTCTAAACCAGAGAGAATCTATGTCAGGAAAAAAAAAAGTTCTGTGTAAGTTAACATGAAGAATTACAACTGGTCATATCAGTATATTGATTTATGTTATTACAAGAATTCCAATGAAATTTAAGGCAGAATATGCTGGAGTGATTTTGGTAGCGGCAGTTATATGCTAACTTGGTAATATGCTAACACAAGCTGAAGACCTAGACAGCAAGTTAGAATGCTTAAAACAAAGGGAGAGAGGTATTACAGAAAAATTGAATAATAGAGTATAGGGTAGTTCAGGGGGTAAAAACCCAACCATACATTATCATTGGTTGAGTTTTGAGCAGTTGGTTAAAATATGCAAAGGGCAGCATTTGAATGTAGCCCTTCCTGCTAATTCCAGGCAGATGCAGAACTTTATCTCCATGCAACATCTGCAGAATGAGATACGAAATTCAATCCAGGTGCCAAGAATGCTGAGCGTATTTGCATCTATTGACTTTAGTCGGAATTATGTGTGTTTGACATGGCTGAAAAAACAGACCACAAACTTAGGTGCTTAAATACAGACTATAGGTGAAATCTTAATCCTATACCATGAAATGAAAAACTGCAATCAAAATCAAAGGAGACAGAATTTCACTGCAGGTGACTAAATTAGATGAGTTTGAAAATGCTGACTTAAGTAAGCATGATCTAAAAGATCATTATGATTGGAAAGCTTCTAAAATAATTTTATCTACTGTTTAGCAAGAGTTCTTAAGCTTTGATTATCTATTGATCCCAATTTAAAGTACCCCAATAAACAACAGTCCTATCAGTGTAATGTGGAAATAACAAAGTTGTGGTATTTCACTTTAACAGGTTTTATTGTGAACATCATCAGGTGTTGTGTTTGTTGAATAAAACAGTTGGAACAGATAGCTAGACTTCATAGCAACATTCCATATTATTTTACAACTTTTAAATTAAACTTTTTATGTTTTTTGATATTGGAGAAAACGATGTTATTTTCTACAGCGAATTGTCACCATACCTTCTGCAAGTTACCGTCATTGGACTAAGCATTCCAGTATGTTGAAATAAACTTTGATGCACCGAGCCTGGTGTTTCTAAGCCCCTTGACATTTTAATGTATGCTTTATGTTGACTAACTTTCATTCTGATATGGTAAAAATATGGAAGAAGAAAAGTCAATACAACAAAAAGCAGGGGATATCACAATGCAAAGAACAGATGTGCAGACAGGGGAATGAATTAGTAAGGTTTCCCTTACTGTTCCCTTTTGTTCTCCCAAATCAATTTTTTTCTGCTTTTTAAGGGAAGGGTTAACCCAATTCAACACTGCTGTAATTCACTCCATTTTGAAAATCCTTTACAGTTATTAACGCATTGCAACATCAGATGCTGGCTGAATGCAGACACAGAACATCCCCACCCTCCAACCTGTGGCCCTTCCCTTGCGAGGGCGTGAAACAGATGTTGGAGCAGTGAGGGCTGTTTGAGCAGGCAGATGCACCCTCCTGCGTCCCCACACGGCCCACTCACCACTTCTGCTCCTCAACATGCGGCAAAAAGTCAGACTCACCTCTCCTCATGTACATCCATGGCCAGGTGTAGCCATTGACATGCTAGTGCACCCCAGCGCAGGAGTCATGAAACCTCAGTTTAGCAGAGTGGGCAAATAGTCCGCTGATGGATGAAAGTAATTACTGTACCTATTTACAGCTGAAAAAGTTAACAGGCCAAAACTTGAAGTGTCAAATGTTTTTCCTCAGTGTTACAGATGAGGGGCTTGGCTTTTTTTTTTTTTTTCATATAAAATAAAAATTGCCTGGAACACTGAACAGATGTTTCTAGTGCATTTCTTACTACCTCCCACACAGATGTACCCGGTTTAGTAAAGAGTGCCATTGAGTGTTTTCACTGAATGTTCTAACCTCAATTCCAAAGAATAAACCTGAAAAAATATTTACTCTAATTGTGAATAATTGGCACCATTTTAGAAGCTCACTGTAAATGCAAATCAGAACTCTTTCATGAACCACATTTAAAAAAACCCATCATAGGGCCATGGACCCATAAACCCATTCAGCTCCAACAAGACCTGAATGACCCGGTCACTTTAATTCAACTCACTGTTGCAGCTTTGTTACTTTTGTCCAGTCATTGCATGTAACTGAGAAATACTTCCTGTACAAATAAAAAGAAGATTTTCCAGTCCAAAATACTCAAACAGCTCTTAAATTATTTTACCCAGCATTGTAACCTAGATTCCAAATGAATGAAACCTGAAAAAATATTTACTCCAATTATGCACAACCGACACACACTTTTTGTTTGCGCTTAGTAGTTGAATGTAAATGCACATCTGAGAATGTTTCCTCAACCAGATTTTTCTGGTAAACCACATCACCTCCAATTAATTTTGTAAATAAATATAAATCCATCAATATGGGTCAACAAAGCTTCAAAATTACATTTCCATTTATGGTGAAAACCAGTAACTTGCAAGGACCTGTAAATAAGTGTTTGATTCCTATAGAGGCACATTACTTCTAATTAGATCTAGTCAAGGCTCTACATTGAATTTCAGCTGCTGACACTATATTGCTTGGAATATCTCCAAAAATTGAGCCTTACTGGAAAGTGAGACAGGATTTTGAACTTGCTTCTTAGAGACGCAGTAAATTCAAGGTGTTCCAGGTAATCTATTAATATCGGACTGGCTCCTGTTGTCGCTTCCAAAGGCTTGTGGATAAACCAGCATGGCAATAAGTATAAAGGAGAGCACCTGGAAGGGAGAACACACTCCTTTTCTCTAGATGAGAATACTAAGATCAAGACCCAAAAGTATCTTAAATATGTCATGTGGTCTCTGTTACAGAGAGAAGATTAATAGATGCATCAGAGTGATCGAGAGATGCCTCAAACAGACCAACTCCCTAAGTATTTTGATTCCTTCAGGTTATAGTATGATGAAAACTTTTGTTTGTAGATAGAGCACGTCAGCATTTATCCCCTGAACAAGGTAACCAGAAAGCTAATCATTTGCTCACAAAGAACTGTGGTTAAAGTGAATAGACACTTGCAAGGTTTGACCTGCTAGTGTAGCTCATTCAGCTGTCAGAGCAAAGGAAACACAGTGTGGCAGTACGTAACCACAGGCTGATTGACTTCATCTTCTTGGCGGGGAAAAAAGTTTTTTCCCCACTCCTTTTATTATATTATGCGGTAATTCAGTACAAATACTCAACTACAATCAGACGTACTAATTCTTCTTAAACAATAATTTGAGATTTAGAACCAGCTTGTTTATCATTCTAAACTGAAACAGATCTTTAATATAGACTTAGTGTCAGATTTTGATTTCATTAAAGTTCCTAAACAAGGAAATATGTGGTCGGTTGTACAAATAAACATGTCCTGTGATTCCATTTCTCTCGTACTGGGACAAAAATCAGAAGCATAATAATGTTATCTTTTGTTAGTGTTGGAAGAATTTTCATCACATCTCTGCACCACCTAATTCTTCACTGAACCACGAGATATTTTCTAAATAAACAGTCATGGAGGTCACATTCTCTTTTGGTCTGGCATTTAGATATGAGATAAAAGGAAAGAGTCAGACTTTCTGTACAATTTGTAGACTGCGAGCTGTGTAAACTTAATTGCAAGAAGATTTTCATCTATGAGACTCAATGGAGTTTATTTTGGAGCACATTCCTCCTGACTCTAGAAATGCAAATGTTTGCCAATCCCATCACAAGTGCACAAACTCTTAAACATTACATCCATATCTATGTGACAGCAATATAAAATTCGAAGAAGAGTGGATGGCAGTACAAATTATGTGTACAATACCGAAGTCTTGAGTTAAACTTTCAAAGAGACAAAGTAATCTGTTAAAATACTGGCAATATAGCAATTTCCATGCTTTCAAATTTATGATATTTTGATAATTCTGTAAGTCAACAAATAAGAATCTGTCCATCAGCTGACTGAAAGAGTTGTTTTTATTGTTTTGAAATGCATCTCTTAAATTCCTCCTTTCCAAAGCTGCTAAAAGACATTAAGATCAAGAATATATTGAGGAGAAGTAAATAAGCATTAATAAATTAAATGTTCCCACATTTCAATTTGGGTTTGCATACTTACAGAATGGGAAGAAAAACTGTCATAGATCTATGCATAATATTTCATTGTAACCTACTGAATAATTTTAACCAAGCACTTACAATACCGAAATAGGGGTCATAAGTCACACACGTGAATATAGGAACCCAAATAAATGTAGTCCTTCAACAGCTAATAGTTAAATCAAACAGAAAAAAATGCTATATTGCTTAAGGGTGATGTAATGGAGGACGAAGAATGATGGTTAAACAAGCAATAACTCAGTATATAAAATTATATTGCACTTAACCATTCAGAGCTCATGTACCCCTACAGCTAACTGAAATTTCGAATATCTGTGCAATGAATAATCCACAGTATTCAAAACCCGTGTGCAATACCTATAGAGCATTTACTATTTGACTGTGAACTTCTATCAAAAGATTAATGAACTCTTGAAACGTAAACATATTTTGCTGTTTCAGCATTTCTGCTCCCATCAAAAAGTAATCCCATCTAAAGCTTCAACATGGTATTTGCCCCATTTGTAGAGAAGCCATTAACTCTATCAAAGATCTTGGGAAATGAACTGAATTGATGTATCTGAAATTGCCCTAGTCAGGCCTTTTCTGAGACTTGGTTTAAAGTACAACGTGCCAGCACGCAAAAGACACAGTGCTGAAATAAGGCCAGGAAGAACAAGTTTAATGGGTTTTTGAAGGAAAAAACAACCCAAAAACCATACAGCAATTTGGAAGTATGTTTCTCAGAACTCACAGCACGAGGTGACATACAAATTCTGTACTAATCACAGCTTCCTGTAGGTTAGCTAGCCTCAAGTTGAATTTATGGCAGTAAAACAGCTGTAGGTGAAAATGGGCCACCAGGAGAATGCTCAGTCCAACTTCTGCTGGAGGAACGTCTATAATAACAAATGTCCCTTTATAACAGAGTATTTGTCAGGAAGCTCTTTAAAACAGCTAGTTGTATTAAATACAATAGGTAAAACAAAGAAAGTGTGAGAAAGTCTTAATTCTTTCTGGACTTCCCACACTTGCTGCTGCTCCCATCCAATGTTGTAGCAGTGCCTCCACTACCTTTCAGCATTTCTTCTTTGTAGGCTGCTTGAACTGAAGGACTTGATCCACATCACAGTGGACGTGTCATTAATAGTGTCTTCTTTGACCCTATTTTTTTAAGGTAGTTATATACAAAACACCTTAGACTCCTGGAACTATTGGAAAGGCATAAATCTGTTAAAGTGATAGAAGAAAAGCTACCTGGTAAGCATACATAAAGAAATCATTACTAACGTCAAACTTCTAGCAGGTATTACTTGTTGCATTGATATGCTTTGCAATACGGCAAAGTTGATTGGTAACAAAAAAACTGGCTGATGAAAAAAATGGATGGAATATGAAGGGAAATATGTGTGTATATATAGTTTTAAGTACAGGTGGTTGGACAGACAAATGCATGGAATGACATCAGTATCGGTTTTCAGAGATTGCATCTTAAGCGTTCAGTCTATATCGATCTCTCCAAATATGCACTCAATGCTTTTCAGTGCATGTTCTCTGTTAGATGATCCATGAACAGCATTACATAAAATATCTTGTGCAAACTGAGCTCGAATTGATTCAGGAGAGGTCTGTTTTGCCACTTCCGGATCACTTGGACCCATTAGTTGCCTCCACTCTTCCACAGCATTTTCCTTTGTTAAAATCATTAACACCGATGGGCCCCTGTAAAATTAATATCAGGAAGCTCTTACACTATTCTGAGATGCAGACTTAGCTTTGACCTCAGAGGTATCCTGAAGGGTTATGGCAAGTGTTATGCTACCTGAATTTTGTTAAACTGTTTAAATTTTAAAATTTGTTTCTGAGTGTTTTCTTTAAAACAATATCCTGTATTTGAAAGCCAAAAAGATTATGATGATCAGCTATTTGGATTTAGACTTTTTGTCCTAAAAAGATTCTTACCCAATAATTTCTGAAGCAAGACAATTCATACTGTTTTATCAACAGCTATACTGAAAATATTATCAGGAAGATATTTGTCCTACATGGGAAGAACAAGGATTCCATCAAAAATTAGTGGGTTTTTGTTTGGTGGTTTTGTTTGTTTGTTTGTTTTTTTTTTTTAGAAAAAAATACTAAATAATAGTTACTATCCATGAGTTTGGAAAGAATTTTAAATTTTCCTTTTAAAGTAAGAACAGACCATGCTAGAAGTCACTAAACTTGCCAGAAAGAGTGACAGAATGTAAACTCCTTAGCCCACTTCAGGTGCAGCAGTGTTGGCACTGTAAATTCAAAGTTTGATGTATGTTTACACACCTCAGTATTGTATAACAAGACACTTACGCAGTCATACAGGACACTAACTGTTCAAAAAAGGGTTTTCCATTGTGATCCTTATAAAACTGTGTAGCTATTTCACGAGTTAAAGCTTCTTCTTTAATCTTTGAGATTGTAAATCCAGCATCTTTAACTTTTTGCATAATGTCATCTAGGAGAATAACAAGCAAACTCATTCTTGACTGAAATTGTTTAGATGTAAAAAAATTTAAGGTTTAGATGCACAAAACAACCCAAACTTTAAAAGTTTCAGAAAATACTAGATGCTTTTTTGTAAATAAATCACCAATACCTATTAAAATTCTACTTACTGTAACAATCATGGACAATATGACAAACACTTCATCAGTTCTCTGAAATACACAGAAACCATTGTCATTGCACAAATCAAACAAACCCAGACTATTAGAAACTACACCAGTAACATTCACTGCTGTTTCTCACGTTGGACAGAACGTGGTCTGTAGTTGCAATGCTACATCACACGCCAGCTGGCCTGCTAAAATCAAGCTAGATTGTTACAAGAGGGAAAGAAAGACTCACAAAAGCCAATGATAAATTCACATTAGAAAGACTACTGAAATTTGTTAGGACAGAAGAGAAGAATGCCAGGAAGAGACTTTGGATAGAGGGTTTAAAAAAAAAAAAAAGTGGCAGTAAAATTCTCTAAGGTAAGATTCCAAATTGCACATAGTGTATTTTTTACTTTGACCTTTCCTCCTCATTTCCTTTGTCTAACAGTGAGTTAAACCCAGGATAGGAATGCATCTAATTGAGCAATGACCCCTTTGGAGTCAGTAGAGATATCTGTCTGAAATAAATAACGTGAATTTGGAAAGCCTCCCCCTCCTTTGACTCAGAAGGATGCTGGATGGCTGCTTTGCACAAGTACTTAGCTAAGAACTCTCACACTTCAATTCACCACCATTCTTGTGAAGAAAGAGCTATAGGCAGCTTAAGCAAAGGAAGTGTGACTTTGAGACCTCGATATGAATTATGCAAGCCCCGTAGAAGTATTTCTCTTCATGGAAAAGGCATTTCAGAGAATAAAAAGAATCTGACATGATTTACTGCAGTGTACGTTGCTAATGTTTTGTAGAAATTACATCTGTAGACATAGCCCATACTTTCTAGATCACTTACCTTTATGCATCTTAGCAGCAGCAGGTTTGATTAGTGCCAGTGTGTGCTCCCGAGGGAAGAAGAACTCTAGTTCCTTCTGAGCATCATCGGGTGTAGAACTACCATGCAGCTGACCAATAGGTATGTTGTTAACTGCATACTTTGCACGTAAACTAAGAGTCATTGAAAGAGTAGGTTACTTAAAGAAATAGCCACTTTGGGCTTGAACTATGACTAGCCTTAACCCAGAGAACATAAATCAATGTTCATCTGTCGACTTAAGTGTTTGATGACCTCTCTATAGGAGTAAGAAACCTTGATTGTCCACAGAAAGAACAATCAATTTTTAAATTAACCACCTGAAATATGAACACCTTCCCTCCTAACTGTCATCTTGTTATATTTCCGGGATAACAAAATTTATAAAATATGTAGAAGAAACTTAGTCACAAATAAAATATGCTACTGATGGTTAGTTTTCCTTAAGTAAAGAAAATAAGCATCTGTTCTAAAAAAGAATGGTGCTATTTCAACTGAAAAAATCAATAAGCATGAGATATTACTAATATTTTTTACACATAGAAAATTAATAGCATTACTTCTATAGAACACAAAGCCTAAAAATTGCTATCCAATGTCACAAAGATTCAACTTAATAACCTGTTCATACGACCAAATAACCTGTTCATACAACCATCAGAGCAGGATTATAAAAATATTATTACAGGTGAATTCTTCCTGTGGTATGTGCTTCTAACAGTCAAGGATTTTTCTCTGACTCAAGAGATCTTCTTTCGCTTCAATACCCTTTTTAAACTCAGCTTTTCATTATGTTTAGTAGCTATTATTTCTCAAAAAATGCTATAGTCACTATGTGTAATACAACACTTCTTTCGATAAAAGCTTAACAAACTGCAGAAACATGTATCAGTTTCCAGATGATGGCACTATAGTTACACAGTTGGAATGTGTTATTCATTGACTTGAGGAACGTGAAAGTAAATCGAAAGCTGTGAATGATAGCTTGGTATTGTCAGTGTTACCTGTTTGGATTTTCCTTCTTAGCCTCTTCAACAGTCTTCGGGCCTAATAAATCTCTCCAGTGTGCTACAGCATTTTCTCGTGTTAGAGCAAGTACAAGAGTTGGACCACTGTAAAATGAGAAAACTGGCATTAAAAACTTCTAATATTAATCTCTCTGTAATTTATAAAAGGAACTTGATTATAGTCCAGGCCAGGAAAATGAGCCGTAGTATTGGAAGATTTAAAAACCCATCTGCTTTTAAACATCTACAGTCTGATAAAACCTTATGGAGCTTAAACGTAAATTTAAATTTCATAGCTAATGAACGACAGCAATGATGTTGTAGAATTCGTCTGTGTCTTTATTATTAGACATAAAAATCAACTCTTAAGTTTTTGTATTTGTCCCAGTCATGTCTCAATTTCACATGAAGGCAATATCCAAACCCTATTTATTTTTCCTCCTCAAGGAATCCAGCACACAGCCTGGATGAAGATTTCAGAACTCTCCTACAGACAACCTAAATGCAACCTTCTAGACCAGAGCTTAACTGTTTTCACCCAAATCAATGGAAGTGGCCGCTGACTTCAACATCTTACATACAGAGATATGGAGTAGCTAATAATTTTTGAAAACCTGATTTATTTATGTACTGTACTTGAGAATTATCATCTGTAGTTGTCTAGTCCTGATTTTGAGTTTTACTAAATTCTAAGATACTTGGGTGTCTTGTAGCTATGTATTATTCAGCATAATTATTAATTGTGAAAATTTCAGTCTTACTTCTTGTCGTGGTTTAACTCCAGATGGTAACCGACCACCATGAGGCACTCGCTCACTCCCCCACCTCCCCAGTGGGGTGGGGAGGAGAATCAGAGAGAGAGAACTCATGGATTGAGAGTAAAACAATTCACCAGGACAACAAAATAAAAAAAATATTACATCATATATTAATAATGATCATAAAAAATGTAAGTATAATAGAATATGTAAAACAAACAATGCACAATTTCACACAACCCAGTGACCGATAAAGCCCATCCCAAGGAACAGTCAGGGTGCAGGGATATTCCCTAGCAGCTGTCTCAGAACAGCAAGTTCCAGACAGATCAAGCAAGGGAATAAACGGCCAAATGAACAAATGAACAGGCCTGAACAAATGAAAAAGGGGAAAAAGAAGGGGACTGGCCCACTGGCCAACCCCCACTTATACTGAGCATGACATCTATAGTATGGAATACTCTCTTTGGCCAGTCTGTGTCAACTATACCGGCTGTACCCCTCCCAAGTTTTTCCACCTGCACATTAGTAAAGCCTGAGAGGCTGGAAGATGTTCTTGATCAGTTAGCGGCAACTAATAACATCAGAATATTGTCAACATTCTTCACATATGCAGTAGCTGCTGGAAAGAAAATTAGCTCCATCCTGGCCAAAACCATGACACTTATATATCCATGCACTCATTTTTCATTCAACGTACCTGGTCATTTGCTCTAGAAGGACTGGAAAGTAGTCTTGATTTTCATGCTCTTTGTAAAACTCACGTGTTTGTTCTTCAGATAGGATTATTTCTTTCTGCATAGCTATTTTGAAGCCATCATCCTTTATTCTTTGCATGATAGAATCTGTTTAAAATATTGAAATAAAATTAAATTGCCATCCATTCATTAATTTGTACACTTGCAAAAAACTGTCATGGACTTTCCAATCATAATGTTAAATTTTTATAGATGAATTAATTTCTTAACTGAGGAACAGAAAACTAATTTAAAGCAACTGCTAGAAGGGTTCAGTAGCTGCCTGGACACTCAGAAAGCTGATGCTCGCATTCTTAAGGCTTTCTCTCACTTCAGAAATCTCACTAGCAATTTCTAACTGAGAAATGTATTTATTACTATCACCAAAAGAATATCTAAGGATTGTGAATAGGTGAATATTAATTTGATTAAGTCTTACAAGACCCGATGAACAAGTAAGCAGTTTGGTACAGGACAAAACTGCTCTATAATTGCCTATATACAGACTGCAAAACTGCTGTTGTAGGCAACATACTAGAAAATGATCAAGAAAATAAATACACAAGGAGAGCTCAAAACTGTAGTCTTTCAGATCTCTGTGTACAGGTTATTTCAGTACAGAGATTCTCAACTTAAAAATAAAGATGCTATCTAGCATCTAGGAAAAAATGAAAATATATGGCAGAGAAGAAACGTAAAAGTGTTTGGATGGAGATTCATGCTAATGTGGTAGATTTTTGGATTTAATAGATAAAAATGTTGTCTATATAGACCTGTCTTTGTGCAGGACTGCCTTATGCAGCATAGAACATCCTGGGTCAGATTTTTTTCACCTTGCCATTGATCTACCTTTTACCTGCCATTCAAGGATACATCAGTTGCTTTATTACGGCAGAAAATACGATCCCCTACACTATACTTTGAAATTGCTAGCTTCTCTGAGAGGTCTTCTAGAAACATACTGTCCAAATATGCAATCTAAAGACATTATCAAAAAATCAGGCAAAGGAACAAAATAACATCGACATTTATATTCTCAATGTATCAAAAACATTAACCATATAACTTTTTTCCTGACAAAGATTGCTGCCAGCTTAATGCTGACAGTATAACATAAGAGTGGTTTATTTGTAGAGTTAGAATTTTTAGAGTTCAAAATATAAGACTTCTTATATACCTTAGATGGAAAATGTTGTTTTTAACACTTACGCCGTCTTTCCTTTAAGAGAGAAGGTCTAATTAAGGCCAAGGTCTTTTCAGCTTTTTGGTCTGTCTTCTTTTTGTCAAAATTTGGGAAAAAGAAGGCAAGTTGCCTGCTGGCAACTTCTACACTGTCTTGCACATCACATAAATTTAATATGCTCTCAGTTTCCACAGTTGTTTCCAACCTACCCAGACAAGAAGTAATACAGTATTTAAGTCACTGCATGCATTGTGTTAACAGTTGACTTCTTGAAAACATACTTTCTTAAAGTTTAGCGAAATGTAAGAACAGAATGACAAAGTTTTTATTAAATTAAGATTCATGACTCAATGTTTCTGAAAAGAGAATTATTAATCAATTGTTCAGTAAAAGGATTGTGCTTAATTCATGTACAGCATGATAATAAAAATGATAGCACTACACAATTGTCTTTAACAGAGATACTTCTCATTGATACTTGCCTGTAATTCTAAGGTTTATTTAGCTATGCAAATACAGTCACTCTTGGCCACTTACAGAAAATGCAATATTCCCCAGTTGTACTAAATTAATTCAGAAAGGGATACAGCAGGCCTCAACAAAAGTATCAATTATTATGACAACTTTTTTTTTTTTGGAACAAAGTATTTAAATCCATATTGCTTTAAGTAAATCTCATGTCTAAATATAAAACTTCATCCAAGATTTCAGTTTTTGTGAGCACTCTCTTTATTGTCTGATGACGTGTATACAACTGTCATCCTCTTTAAAATTCTTCACAAATACTTGGCATGGGAGAAACCCAGACATTTCAAGATACCATGGTTGTGAACAGCTAATCCTTACAATGTTTTTATGCATCTTGTGTGTGTGTGTGTGTGTGTGCAGGGAATGAAACCCAAACCCCTCCCACTTGTTTGCTGGCTTTTACAGAGTGCTCCCAGGGAGCACATCGTGCTTCAGGTGTCCCCTAGTCTCCCTTGGGCCACACCTACAGCTTCCCAGCATGGATAGGAGCAAACGTGGACAAGAGAGCAACCCTCAATGGGCATTTCTGGCAGTCACTTTGTCTGGGTGAACTAGTACGAAGTGAAGTACATCGGCTTTGAAGTATAACTCTGTTCCCATCAGTCTTAAAACCCGTTCAAGGCTAGTTCAGAAATGACAAGAGATCAGAGCCCTTTGTTTGTTGTCTTTACGAGGAAGCGGGGAGTTTCTATATTCCCACAGGAACTGTGGTTGCATCTTTAGTGATGGTCTTGTGAAAGACCACCTGTTCCCTGGACCCTGCGCATACAGGCATGTGAGCGTCTGCAAAAATGTGCCTTGGTTTATGGTGTCCTCTGAATGCTGTAACTGATTCACATACATATATATACACATTTTCACTGTTAGCTACCTGTCTGGCTTCTCAGCCTCAGGCTCATCAGGCACACTCTCACTTGATTTACGTAGTTCTTTCCAGTGAGGAATAGCATCAGTTGCTTCTTTTTTAGTGATTATCAAAACATGGCATGGTCCACTCATCATGAATTGAACAAAATCATCAAAGTCAGGCTAAAAAACATAATTTCACCCCTATGAATTGCAGGAAATCTTGAGTTTATCATCAGAAATGAGTTGACCATCCTTTCCAAAGTAACTCATTCCTGTTCTAAAATGATATTCACACACATTGCCAAAACCCTGTCATATTGTTTGTCAAGTTTCTTAATCAGTCATTTGAGAAAACACTATAAAATGTCTAAAACACAATTAATTGAGGTAAATGAAGTCATAAAATTACATTAAGCAAGTATCACATGTTCTTCCAGGTTAAAATACAAATTACAAGAGTGAAGAAAACGATCTAGAAACTCGACGTCATCAAATGCTATGTTTGCAGTAGCACATATAGTGTGACATAACAAACTGCATTACAGTTCTAGGCATAATTTTTGAAACTAAAAATCATGTGGCTGGCTGCAAATATAGAACACTGAGATATTTGCAAGGCATTTGTAGGTCTTCATTCTCTTTGCTCTGTTCTTTTCACTCCTTCATTTTCAACCTTCAATCCCATAAATGTACATTTTCATCAAAAAAATAACTTTTGAAGCTGTTGTGAATTTTAAATATTTTTTCCTTGTATGACACCTTTTTCTTCAATATCATGAATTTCCTCTAATATCTCCTATTCTTTTAAACATTTGACTAAATCTTTTCTTTACTAGTCACCTTCATTCAGTTGTGTATGATACATTTTTCCGTTAATAATACAAGATTGAAATATTCACGTGTGTTTTCAATTCTTCGCTTTTCTTTTTCGTTTTAATTCGTATCTACGCACAAAGCTAACCCATTTCACAAGATGAGCAAACTCAAAAACAACAGAATGAATGCAAATACAAAAACATTTAGTACAATGCATAAAGGGAGTATCTATACTGTTGTGGCTTCAAAAGTACACTTGCTCAGGTTAAAAGAAATAGATGTGGCTATTAGATTTGGATCTCCTGACTCACCCAGCTGCATCATTAAAAAGAAACAATTTCTGCTTCCAGTTATATCTGAAGGTCTATTACCTTGAATCTCCATTCTGTTACAATAGGCAACCTCTGGACTTTCAGCGTGCTTGCAGATTATTAAATTAGGACTAATTTTGCCCACTCAGCACAAAGGAATCTATATTCCATATTGTCACTTTAGCGTAATTATTTTTCAGCTTAGAATTGTACTTAAATGGCAAATAACTGGTTTCTCAATATGCATAAGGCCCTCTGAAAAAAAATCTAATATTTCATGGTAGTTTTGTTCTTCTCCCTGTCCTAATGCTGGCTAGTATCCACTGTGGTGTAGTAGTGCTGCCAGACATCAAACCCTGTGAAGTTTTTCCCTGTCTTTGTTCCTCCCATGTCTCCCTCTACACCTAACTGATCTCAAATTTGGCTGCTGTTTCTGTGAAGAGAACTTATTTTTACCTCTACTTTAAAACTGTCTCTATCTAAACTAGGATCCCAGCTTTGCCAAAACTAAGCTCTTCATGATTCCTTACAAGTTCTCCCTGTTACTTCCTTTCAAAACCATAGTGCAGCCATCTGGTGATTACTATCAGATTTCTTTTTTTTTCCCTCTGGCTTCAGTAGGAACAATCTTGTCTCACTCCCATTCATTTGGAATGCCACAGGAACACTTTCCCAGCTTCTTTTGATTGTGCCAAGCCTTTCATTGATCCTTTCCATTGGCCCCTCTAATAATATCAAACAAACTCGTTGTCTGCATATAATTCTGGCCTCTGTTTATCTTATGCAGCTCTTAAATAGAAGAAGGTATAAATATTTCCTAAGCTGCTTCATTTTTGTAATTCAGATCCTTCTGTAGAGTTAACTTTAGCTATGATACTGCCAAAGCACTTGACAATATCCAGGTGCTGGTTTGCTAGACCTCTGCCATCTAATGGTGACCAGCATATTTTCATTGTTTTCTTGAACTTTCTGTCTGTACTTAGCCATTTGTTGTCCCCATATATAGTATAGAGATAGAAAAATAAACTTCAATGGAGACACTTTGTCTTTCTGCCTGTGCACACACTTATTCCCAGTACTACCCCGTGATAAAAGTTGTAAAGAAGACAAAAACATAATACATACTATCACTTACTCTCTGGCTGGAAAAGTATGTGTCAAATAGATGTGTACTGTCATATAGATGACACTGGATTTTGGTTTTGTGCTACACTTCAGCACCTAACTGCCTCTATTTAGGGCCATGACTAAGGGTCATACACATTCTGATAGCAGAAAGAACTACAAAATCTTTTGGTATTTAATTGTTCAATTTAATTTAGTTGGAATGTTAGAGCGCTACCAAGCCATATTTGCATGATTTGGTAAGAAAAAAAGGGGAGATAATATCTCCTTTTCTCTACGTACTAAATATACATTAATTCAGTTCTTCAACATACTAAAAATTTACAAGACAGAGATTTGAAAACACATATAACTAAAAATGATATGTTTTACCTGTTTCTTTTGTTTAGATTTTCAGTTTGTTTTTACCTGTTCTTTATTCCGGGCATAGAATACTCTGATTTGCTCTTCAGTTAGCATTTTCTCCTCTGCTGCTTCAATGACAAATCCTGCATCTCTAATCTGCAATTCAGATATTTCTCAGTGGCATTTGAAAATAGATATATATGAAATTATATGTTATTGTAAATTTAACGATTGATTGATTGATTTTGGAAGTTATCTTAAGTTTAAATTCTCTGAAATATTCTAAATATATGCTACGTTTACCTAAACTAAAGATCTAGCTTTTCAAAGCACTTCACTAAATTCAGGATTACAATGACCACTATGTTAATGTTCATGAAAAATATAGTGCAGTTCAATGTATTTATTCAGTTAGTAGTTAATAATACCTTTTATTTAACATTGAATAAACTTGTTTCAACCATTGTGAGTGATTAACATGCAACCACTTGAAAAATGTTATTATAAACTATTTACCATCATAGTAGTCATATAAATGTGTACTTGTCAACAATTGTATTTGGCAGAACTACTTGGCTTTAGAAACAGCAAATAAAAATAAAATCTATTTTATGATTATCTATTTTAAGTTACATGACTGCACTAAATTCAACTATATGTAAGAGATGCACACTTACATGACCTATATCAAAATTTATAGTCCACTGGTATGAGGTTTATACCATATACTGATATTTAAACAACAAATGCACTACCCAGTCCCAATACTGGTCATATGCCAATTTTACACTTCTTACCAGTACTCTGCTCTTTAAAAGCCCCTGTGATGCTGCTGAGTGCTTCCAGACTGCCTTGACAAGGCTGAGTGTGGAAACAGTATGGGTACACACCCCATAAGGCAGTGCAAAGGCAGAGCCAGCTAGCAGCTGCTCAGCTCCAGCTAAATTGCTTTCAAGCACTGCCTGTTGGGTTTTTTTCTTTTTTTTTTAATTTTTTTTTTTTTTTCCCTTTACTGAGCTTCCTTCCTTTCTGGCCAAGGTAGAATAATTGCAGAAACAACCTATACAAAACTCTAATTTTCTTTCTTGCAAAGGCCACTGCCCCTGTCATAACACTTCTTAAAATTAACATAATTTTGTCTTGATATATAGTGTTATGAAGCATTTTTTGTAACAGAAACAGTGAGAAATTCCTGTAATTCAAATAAGCATTACTATAACATCATATTCTGGAAGGCAAAATAATTTTTCTTTCACTGTGTGATTGCTTAAACAAATATTGGCTCTTTGGATGCACCCTTGTATATTTGCTAAAATTACACTCTTCATTGCAGGAACAAATACTCCACTACTAACAGGTATTAGTGTACAATTACTAGTGCACACGAATGAGCCTCACCATCTACACGCATATATTGTTGTTATGTGACTGTGCACACACTCTCTTCCATAAGGAACTGGTTAGTCGATTTATGTGTGCCTACATTTCTCAAAGATGCTGTGCAAAGAATTAAATTCACCACTGTTCTCATTTCCATTGCAAAAAAAAAGACACTTTTCTGTTGGTGGACTTCATGTGTCATATCAACACATGTCATATCTCACATGTCATATCTCACCTAGTGATACAAAATATTAAAGCAATAGTGTCAATCTGAATACCATATTATTTCAGGTAAAAATTATCTTGCTTTTATCATCCTTATCAGAGAAGCATTAATGACTCTTGTTCTAAACAATGGGCATAAAGTAGGATCTACTTAATCTTACATCTTGCTACTATGCCTATGCTAAGTAGGATGAATGAATCTTCAAATTTTGCTTACCTTTTGTTTAATTTCCTCTACGTGTCCCTCTAAGACATCATCAGGTTTTATAATTCCAACAGAATATCTGACCGCTTCTTCTGGGAAAAGAAAAAAACATGTGTCAATGAATACATTAATGAAAATAAATACATAGCTGAAATTTCCATTACTTACAAATGGGTTTCTCTAAATAATTCTCCATTTTAATATTGAGATGGCCAAACAGTGGTTCCAAGAAATAAGTGACTCTAACACTTAAAGTACGTCTTGGAGTGTGGGGCTGTACTTGGCCATCTCTGGAATCCACATTCCTGATGAAACACCAGTGTTTTGGGTCATATGGTGGAGAAATGGTTGACCGGCAGCTAGGTGTGGTGGAAAAACTACTATTTAAGATGGGTGCTTTGTCTGGGGAGCTCTGTATGTACAAGACCAGAAATGCGAAAGGAATTAATATTACCAAGGAAAGTTCACTAAATGAAAATCTGTAGGAATATTGGAGATTTCCAGTAAAATATACATTTCTTGTCATAGTAGACTTTTGTTTCCTTAACACTGTGGATGCTGAAGTCATTTGCAATAAATAACTGTTGAAGTAAAATGATTGCTAACACAATCTAATGTTTAGAACAAGAGGTGTTCCTGGTTGCAAACATACAATTACAACATCCAGAGCATAAAGATCCTTGCAAAATGGCAGAAAGTGGTCAGAAGAGAATATAAACTTCATTCTTTGAGAATCTGAGGTTTACAGTTAAGAATTAACATGTAATTCAATCAAATCGGTTCAGAGGAGGGCCACGAAGATGATCCGAGGGCTGAAGCACCTCCCCTACGAAGAGAGGCTGAGGGAGCTGGGCTTGTTCAGCCTAGAGAAGAGAAGGCGGCGGGGGGACCTCATTGCAGCCTTCCAGTACCTGAAGGGAGCGTACAAACAGGAGGGGCACCAACTTTTTAAAAGGGTAGAAAACGGCAGGACAAGGGGGAATGGATTAAAGCTGAAGGAGGGAAGGTTTAAATTAGATCTTAGGGGGAAGTTTTTTACGGAGAGAGTGGTGAGGTGCTGGAACAGGCTGCCCAGAGAGGTGGTGGATGCCCCATGCCTGGAGGTGTTCAAGGCCAGGTTGGATGGGGCCCTGGGCAACCTCGTGTAGGTCCAGGCCAGGAGGTTGGTGTCCCTGCCTGTGGCAGGGGGGTTGGAACTCTGTGATCCTTGGGGTCCCTTCCAACCCAGACCTTTCTATGATTCTATGATTCTATGAAATCCCAAACACTGTAGAAGGACTTGATAGCCCTAACAGAAACACCTGACTACTATTTGTTTCCAATACTAGAAAACACATGTAGATACCTGCACGTGGTAAGGAAAATAGTACCACAAAGTGTTAGTGTATTATGGCTTCTGAGGTATCCCCTAACCTGAAACTGAAGCCAAGCTGAAAACTCTGTTCCCTGATTTTGTTACACATTTAGGTTCTGTGAATTGGTGCAAAGTCTGTATATAATTGCTGAAGGATTTATAATTCTGTACTACTAGTTTTCAAAGGGTTTAAAGCTGAGGTCAGGAACATGTCACTTGAACCATACAATAAAGAAGATATGAAGAGGAAGGAGAACGGACACAACTTAATCTGTGGCGGTGATTGAATGGCTTATCACGGAAAAAAAAAAAAAGAAAAAAGCCAAGATGAAGAAGAAGAGAGAGGGTGGAGGAGTTTATTCCATCTGAACATTGCCAAATGACATTCTGTGCATATATGAAACATTAGGAAGCTTCAATAACCACAGGTAGCAATAAGAATAGAAAAGATGTCTGTCTCTGCTCATTGCAAGCCTGAAAGAGATCATAAACACAAGACTCACAAGCAGGATGGTACATATTTTTCAATCTTTTTGGAATCTTATCCTACAATTGTGGATTTACGCTTTTGTGTAGGTCTGTTCCTTAGTGCTTAAATCTAGTTTGGTGAAGGAGTTAATTAAAAAATAATGTGAAATACGAGGTATGCCATTCCTTCAGAGAGTAACTCTCAGTCTTCACAGATTGCCGCCATCTTGGTGTTTCTGTAGAATAGCCAAGCACCATCTCAGCAAAAGTACATAGCTAACGCAGGGATGGTGTAGAAGGGACTTTCAGGCACTAGTTTTACACAGGAAAACTCCTGGCACGTAGCACTGCTGCTATGTGCCAGGGACCTAAATTCTGAAGGTTCCCAAAGTGGGGTGAAAACACTAATAATGACAGTCCAGTATCTTAATTCCTTACAGAAGAAAGCTTCCTGTCAGTTTGATATCCTCAATTATAACCTCTCGTGTTATTAATGCAAAAGAAGGCCTATTGGTGATGGACTTACACAATTTTTAATCAAATAACTAAAAAGAGATTTGGTTTTTTTTTTCCTTTCTGTTAACATTTCTAAAATAAATCAAACATATTTACCCTCAGGTACATTCTCCTCAACAGTCTCTTCTGATGATTTCTCTTCTAGGAAAACAAGTTCATCTACCTAAGGTAATTGTAAATAGGGTACATCACCAGTGTGAAGCTAAAGTCACCAAACACAGTTGTCAGATCTTTACAACATTTTTATCTTAATGTAATAACATATTTGCTACCCAGGAAATCGACCAATGCTTGGGCTAGCCTGTTTTTACTTAACTGAGCTACAGTTTGTTAAAATTTTCCTTTCACTCTAAGCGGTGTTCTTTGATCTCAATTTTCACTCAAAACAAGCAATGAGGCATGACTATTTCCCATGTTTTTATTTGTTTTATATGGTGCATTCTTACTAAGTTATATATGAAAAATACTCAGTTTTCAAAAAAAAAAAACCAAACCAAACCAAACCAAAAAAGACTAAAGCCAGTATGTGCTAGTGACATTTTGTTTATCTCTCCATTTCTTGCATTAATACACTAATCTGTAAATTTCTTAAGTTTTCATTAAGTACCATTCTAAAAATTTCTAAAACCACCCCCTCACATATGTTACTATACTATCAAGAAAAAAATACAAAAACCTAAACTTTACGTTATGGAAAACACTATCACAGGCATTGAGACAAACGATGTAAGATAATAAAAAAACTCATTTATATTTAAGTACCCATTTTGTGAGTACCTCGGTGCGTTCCTTCTGTCCAGCTGCAATTTCCCTCTCTTCTTTCACTAGCTCTGTTATTTTCTTACTTATAAGAGGAGCATTTACACCTCTCACTATTGCAATAATTTTGCCATTCTGTAAAAGAGAAAATAACACTCTCGGTGAGTTTCCATGACTTAGTTTACACATTAATTTGAGTTTTGGAACATGGTCTATCTGGCTATTTTTCCAGCAACAGGATCACTTCCTATGCCCACTGAAGTGAATACCAGATCTGCTACTGCCTCTGCAAGTTCAGAATGAAATTTTCTGACTTTTACTTCCTCCCTTCCTTTTCTGCCTCATTTTCTATGTTTATTTCCATGCTCACCATTGATACTACAGTCAGAACTAAATGCAAATACAGACTTTACTAGCTCTTAATTTCTGTAACATGGGGGTTTCTATCTTTTCATTTGCGTTATGTTTCAGTGCATGCTCTACCACGCTCAGGAGCACCATAGTGAAGCTCGCTACCAGTGATCCAAGATATTGCCAACTTCACTTGGCAGCATTCAGATTCAAACCTGAAAGTGTCCTGAAAATACCATTCTTCTTGGCCCTTTGTTGTAGGAATTCCAATCCTAGCACCCTCAAGTTGAAAAAAACCCACTGCCTCATAAGTGAGCAGTGTTCTACAGTGGAGACCTAGGAGAACAGTCTTTCTGTATCCATCAAGAAGAGATAATAAATATATGATACCTTGTTGCAATTGCTCAAGTGTGAAAAACTCAATTTTACTTGTCTACCTTAAAAAAAAAATGTAAGTGGCAGGAAATCTGAATTCTTTTTCCCTGAGGGAAGGTGTGCATAAAATAATAATTTAATTGTAGCCATATGTAGATGCTTTATGCGAGGCAACTCCAGAAAACTTAAACTGATTTCTCACTAACTAACTACCAAAACTGTGGCTACCACAAATCTTCTGTGGCTGTGGTGCAGATGGCTGAGAACCACAGATTTAGGCACAGGAAACAGCCTCAAGTAAACAACATCTGATTATATGATCCTGCTTACTGTAAAATGTAAAGATATGATTTATACAGCTTCACATTTCTTCTTAATCTGCTGAAAAATTAATGCAAAAGTAGGCAGCATATTAAAAGAAACTGATGTGATGTACTTACAACACAAAAAAGAAACACAGGTTCACATTTATTCCTAAACGGTTGCAGAGTCGGAATGCTGTCAGCCTCTGCCTGAAGTCAGATGAAAAAGATTACTTATTTATGGAAGGGTGTATATCTATGCATGTGTAGATATATAACTTTTTGACTACAAGAAAACTACAGTCTTATATGCTTTGGTGTTACATACTCAAACTGCAGTCTTACAAGAAAAAGCCCTTATGGCACTTGCCGGTGATGGAGAATGAACTGGTTTGGTAACATGGGATTGGCCTCCCTTCGTATTACAGCAGTTATTTAATCACAGAAAAATACCTTGTCCTAATACTGTTTTCCCATGTAGTTTATAATAGCATACATAAAGGAGAAAGTAGTCCATGCAGTCTTGACAGAAGAGGTTATTCACTGTATTAAGTTCTTTATGACATGTGGTCAAATCTGTGAAAGCGCTTGAGATAATCTCTGAATGTAACTACCTACTTTTTTTGTGTATGAACAAATATTTTCTGCAAAAATGCTTTGATCTGGCAATCAAAAGTTTTCAGTAACATGAAAAAGGATGAACTTGGTCAACATCTGGGAGGAACTGAAGCTGTGAAACAAATTTATCTATTTTATACATAATATCATCTGATATATACCTCCTATTTTATACTGGAATATTTTTACTACTATAGTTTGAGATAATTTATTTTTCAATTCCCTTTTTTGTTCTCTTAAAAATGAAGTACAAGCAAATGTTTGTCAAAAAGGTGCAATAGCATTTTTCAGGGGTATGAGAATTTTAAGTGTGATATTCAGTAATGTACAGGCTTAAACCTAAAAATCATATAGTCCAGCTTTTGAATGTTTCTGCAGTCTCATCAAGGAAAACAAAAGCTGGGGGATATCAACTCCCTTTCTATTATAACACCTTCCATATTTATTACCATTTCTAATCTACCTCTAAATGAAGTCTTACAAGGAGAGATGCAGAAGAGGCAACCAGGCCAAAATTATGACTATTTGGTATAAGGACAGTAAAATGAAAGCTCTGTATATGCAGAGAGATTAAAAGATACATTTAAAATAAAATGTAAATAAAGTTTTATGCAGAATTTATATCCTTACCACTGCAAAATGCAACACATCATCTTCACCAAACTCATTCTTCAGTTTTCTGAATAAATTCAGCACAGCTTTGCAAGGACCACACCAAGCTTGATATACGTCTATTACTAAAATGTAATAGTTTGGAATTACAAACAGCTGATGTGGAACTTATAAAATGAGACATCTTTATGAGTGTGTTGGAACAGTACTGGGAAGGTACTTATATGCATCTTTCAGTCCTCTCCTAGTCAATGAATCATCACAAATACATCATGTATTCAGTGGATACATCATGGTTTCCTCTTTTACTTCAACTGCTTTTGACATCAACAACCTACTTCACAATACTATTTGAGATGATTAATCCAAACAGCTACATTTCTTTCATATTCTGTTTCTTTTTTATTGTTCTTTTTCTTTTCCCACCATTTGTTTTCATTCTTATCTAGATCTTTGTTCTACAGGGTTTTTACCTCCATGAGGCCAGGCACATAATTTCTTTCCCTTCTCTACTCCTCTGTAGATATGATCCCATTACAGATTTGCTCCTTCTACCTAAATACAGTTCCTAGGAGACCTAGGAGACATTATTATTGGACTGAGAGAACCAAAAACTGGGGTTAATACCCATCATAGAACGTGTACTCTCAAAAATGCTGACCGATTAACTGCTAAAGTACAACTGTACAGTATTAATTTAGTCTGTAAAAGATTTTACAGAAAAACTTCCACAGAAGTGTCCTACCTCTTACCATGCAGAATATCATATTGGAAAGGTATTTTCTAACCGTTGGTCTATTACAGTGCATAAAATAATGGATAATATGATTTGTGACAAGTATTTATTTATCAGAGAAGAGAGTATATATTCATAAACAGAATATATGCATTCATAAATATATTAATATAATCTTTCTTTAAAAGACAACATAGCACTAGTCTTCTAGATTTATGACAAGTATCTATTAAAGATGATATGAGTATGAAAAACTAAATGTCTTCATGAGAGATTAAACAGGAAACAGTTAGTACCTACTACACCTTTTGTCAGCAACATTTCATCCCACTGATTTTGATTGGTTATCATGGCCTGAAATAACATGAATTGACATTTTTAACATTTTAAAATAGAAAAAAAAAATCTATTCATCTCTAGAATTGTTCAAGTAATTAGGATTTATACCTGGAGCTGGATTTCTTTCTTCTTGCCTGCCATTTCCCTGTGATTATAGGAAACATATCAAAATACAAAGCACATTTAAGAGTTTTTTTAAAAGAATATGTGACATGCAGAACTGATTTATATGGTTTTCAACACAGCACTGCTTTCTGATTCTCTTAAAGATTAACTCAACTGAAGCCCCTACAACAATGGCAGTTAACATCCCACATCAGATTTCTCTGGAGCAATATACAACTTACCTGCAAAACCCATGTAGCACAGGAAACAGCATAAAATTTAGTTTCTTTATTTGTTAGGGTCTTCAAAATTTTTTGGCCTCAATAATTTTTCAAGCTTGTAATTACTCTGTTCAGAATGGCCACGGGGACCTTGGATGGGATGACAGCTGCTCTAACAGTAGACCATTTAAAAAAAAATATTGATTAAAGAGCTTCAACTCTGAAGACATTAAATCAAGCTTCCTATCTTCTGGGATATATGAAAAGCAATGACTTACATGCATCCCATAACTAAAATCCTAAACTGAATCCTGGTGCATTCATCATTCTGTCATTAATAAAACACCTCTTTCATATTTTTTGCCTTTTTTTTTTTTTTTTTGATAGATAATTAACTATGAACTGGAAAGGAAAACTATCTTAGTTAAGTTACATACTTGGATAAAGTTTCACTTCAGCTTCCAAATGGAGCTTGACTGAATAATAAATGTTATCACTGGATCAGCAGCTTGAGTGGAGGTTTATAAAGGTCTTGATAGTCTTTGTCTTGGGGAAAATAAAGCTGCTACCATGAATGTCACCTCCACTGGCGTTGATATCTGACAAGTCAACCAGCAAATATGTCAAGAGTTTGAACTGTCCCAGCATTCCCACTGGAGCAGCTCCCTTTAGATCCCAGACTGAAGCATAGTGGCCATTGTGAGAAGTCTTGCCTTGATGCTTCTTTCACATATATTATTAATATATCAATTTTTAAATACAGGCTTTCTTCAAATCATTTAAACTAGGTAGTGAGACAGAGTCGTTAGCACGGCATTAAATTCAGTCCTTTAAAGACTCCGAGGAGATGATGCTAACTATTGAAACTATAGGAAACTGACAGAAAATGTCACATTAGTAGGCAATTTTCAGCTAAAGAACTTCTCTTTTATTGTTGCTTACTGGCACTGAGCGATAAGCATCAACGTACTGCAAGACTAGATCTACAAAACATACACCACATACATCACAATGGGCTATACTTCCCAATCAGTCTTCACATGCTCCCCAATTAAAAATGTGCAGTCATGCATTCTCAGATGGCAAATGAAAGCACTGCAGAATGGGCATCATGTGTCTGCAAATACACAAATATACATATTAATTTGGCATAGTAGCTGTGCAAGACAGATATGAAGATAGACGTGACATTATACTTTTTAATAAAATGTTTGCATAATACATTCTCTCAGTAACACAGGCAGTATTGCACTGATAAAACATGAATAGACAACCACATTTTCTCCATTATCTGTGATACAGACAACATGCTTCTGTAGCCTTGATCCAAGGTGTTTTGCTATCCATATACTACACCTCTTACCACACACTTTACAAACGAAACTGCTTCCTTGCATTATTCAAATATAAAAATAGACCTGGGTGCACACTCAGATGCATCGTCAAACGGACGTAATATGCACATTCTTTGCAGATAGACATTCAATATCTTAGCACAAACCTTCAGAGATATACATGAAAATATCCAAGTGTTTGTGAGATTTTGACAAGCACCTGTGCATACGTACATACAGACAGACACATGGTTCCCTGTGCATAAGCACTTGTATATGATAGCGGGTCCTTGCATGCTCCTCTTAAAGATTAACTCAACTGAAGCCCCTACAACAATGGCAGTTAACATCCCACCTCAGATTTCTGCGGAGCAATATACAACTTAGCTGCAAAACCCATGTAGCACAGGAAACAGAATAAAATCTAGTTTCTTAATTTGTTAGGGTCTTCAAAATTTTCTGATGGACCATCTGCTCCCTATCCTTGAATCGATGAAACAGTATAAAATACTAAAAATCGTAGATGGAAAACACTCACTGAGGTACGCCGCGCTTCAGCCTGCACACACACGCACACCTACATGCTTCCACAAGTACATGCAAAGACCCGCATCCTTCTGCAGGCGCCCAAGCACGCGAGCCCGCACTTCCGTTATACCGGTGCGCACTCACCTGCGCAGGCCCTCTCCACGAGCACGCCTGGGTGTCCACGCATGCACGCGCTCTCGTGCATAAGTCCCCCTTCTGCAGGCGCACACACGCACACAGAAACATGGAGAAGTGAACAAATGTGCGGACACGTGGCAGCGCAGGGGCAGCGTGCCACGCAGGTTCCCATAACCAGGACGCTCAGGTGCTCGTGCACCCCGTGGTTCGACGCACACCCTCCATGACGAGCGCACGGTCGCATGATGACTTGGGTGCCTGCTCACCCCTGAGACAAAGGCCCACCCAGGAACAGACGGGCACCCCAGCCCCACGCCTGCGTACACACCTTGCCCCTGTCCTGGACCAGCCGCTCGCCTGGGGATGCCCCACAGCTGCTCACCTGTCACCTCTCCTCCTCCACCCCCAACGGCTCTAACTGCTTCCCCAGGCCGTTACCTGGCCCCAGCCCCCCTCGCTGCTCAGTCTCCAAGGGTCATTTGTCCCCCATCACCCTCTTTCACCAGGCTGGGATGACATGGCACAGAGAGCCGAGCTGTGGGCACACAGAGGGAGGAATGAGGAGGGAGCTGCGGGGAGCAGGAGTCAGAGCAAGCAGTTTCATTTCCTTCACTGTTTCTCTTCTCTTCCTCTCCCCCTCGGCAGAATCCTACCTTAGCCTTTAAAATGTGAGAAAAATAGTCTTGTACCCTAATTAGCAATCTGCCTTCACTCTGTGTTACTTGCAAATTGTGAGATGATGGGGATGTAAAAAGGAAATTTTTTGTGGAAACCACCATGACCAGAGGAGGGTCTTGAAAGCCAAATAACGGTGGCTGCTCATGCTCACCTGCTATCAGTGCGGGTTTGTGGCCATAGTGGTTTAGAACAGAGTATCATTTTTCAGATGTAAGTTTGCATCTCAGTAGCCTCAAAAATTCACAGAAGGTAAAGACAAAGTTCACTTATACAGGTAGAAAGCACAACTGGTCCAGAGTACGGTGTAGCTATTTTCATATATAGATAGACTCTTAAAGGCATCCCAGATGATGAGAATTTATTTGTGGAGGCATATGTTTAAGAATGATCTCAAATCAAGTGTAGGTGTCTCTAAACTGTTCACATTTCACATACATGTGTCATTCCTGATTTATAAATTGTCCATGCTTCCGATTTACTTCTGAAACCCTGCCCAGGCATAATAAGTGCTGTTATGTGTATGTATCAAATCTTAAGAAAATCTATTTTCAGTGACTTTCTTGTCACTTTTCTTAAGCTTTCTGAGACTGCTCACCAAAGCATGACTTGCAAAGCCCCTACTGAAGAGTTAATTTTATTTCCTGAAACTAATATGAAGAAAAAAGTAGAGTAACAGCACTAAGGGATCTAGAATAGATGTTCTTTCTTACTGTTAAATCATCCCACATTGACAGATGTTCATTCTGCAGCAGTGTGAATGAGGCAACTTTTCCAGAGTTGCAGAAGTTTTCAATGCCGAGATTGTACTATGCCCTAACAGCTTGGATTAGATCGATTAGGTGGTAAAACAGATTTTGCATTCAGATCAGAAATGATGCATTTATGTAGCCAACACTAAATCACTTCCTATGGTTTTTTTTTACTGGAAAAGTCTAGCTTTGGAACTAGTATAAACTCGGCATTGGCCTGTGGAAGTGGGAGAGTGCCCTTGAATAATCTTTCTTTTCCTGCATGAAGAAGGAAAACAACTTTTGAAACCGTAATAGGCTCACAAAATTAGAAAGAACTACAACAGATGAGATATCTAACCCACCCACCACGTGGAAGTTAAAGCCCCAGAACACAGGCTATGTTTTTGGGGTTTCCTTTGTAAACTGCTAACTTCTTTACCCAGACCACTTTCTTCATGAACACCCACTTTTTTATATATTAGGAAAAAAAAAAAAAGTCTTGAAGAACACTAGGATGAGGTAATGCTCATGTACCAAATGTTAAAAGGCTGACGCAGCCTGTTCTTTAACCACTCTGCTAGAATGAATTATATGTATGCTTTAGATATCACAAAATATTTAATGTAAAGGGATCTCATTCACAAATCTGGTACTTTAAAATATTGGACTTAAAACAAAAGGTTGATTTTCACTGCATCCAACCCCGTCATCACATTTGCAAAATTTAGAGGTAAATAGTAAATGAAGATAGGAGTTGTGTCATCTGTTTGCTAACCAGCAGCTGAACCTCTTCAGCTGTTCCTCCCTCACTTTTTTTGTGATCGCCAACATTACAGTGAGGAATTAGGTCTACAAGTTACTGTCTAGTAAGTGTTGGGTAAAGGTATATACCCAACTGTGTGTGGGGAAGGAAGGGAAATTAAGTAGTAAGTGTCTTGAATAAGGAAAAATATTTTCTCCAGTTTTTTGTCTTTAATCTCTTCCTTTCTATATATTTGATTACATCGTACTAGTGCAAATTTATTTGGGGAATAACAGTCAATGACTGTTTCTCCTCTTAGTCCCTAGCATGATGTTTGAAACATCATCTCTACAGAGACATGAAACCAAGACTTTGACTGGAGGTTGTACCTGATTTCCATGTCACTTCTCCACCCCCGCAAAGGACTTCTGGTAGAATGTTTCAGCTGACAATCTAGGCAGTTTCAGTGCACCTTGTTGATTTTATATGATGTCATCAATAATAAACACTATCAAAAAACTCTGTAAGTCTGCACTTTCAGTGGAACAAGTATAATAATAACAATAATAATAAAAAAACAGCTTCTTTAGGTTAGAGAATGTAGTCCTGTAAAATTCTTAATGAATTTAATGTTGACATACTTAGCTTATCCAGACCAGAACTTTCAGTCATCGTTATAAAAGGCATTACAGAAAAGGGGTTAGGAGTTTACAGTCTTCTTCCTGAATCAAAATGATTCTGTAAGTAATGGATAAAACAAAAGAGCTTCATGATGAATGACTATGTATTTTTTCTGAGCAACTTTAAATCTATTTAGCTCCATTTTGTGCATACCACTTGATTTCAGGTCTGCTCTTTGTCATGAGTTGTTAATGCCTAGAGTGACTTAGTTTCAAATGACTAACATTCTTTTACAAAGTAATGAAAACCAGTTGTAGACATTGCTGAGACTTGTAACTCTTGAGACAAAACTAGAGATGAGTTTTCCCTGCGAGTCATTCTTTTTGTGTGCCCTAGTACATACCCAGGTGCCAGTGCCTATGTAGCTGTGACGACTACCTGCTAGTAATCACACTGGAGACCTTACTCACCTTAATTCATAATCTCTTGTGATCTCTTCTGTAGATGTATAGTCCGCATCCATGTTGGTGCTGCAGTTTATTTAATCTGTGCCTTTTGCTTGTGAGATTTCCTGGATGTGTCCTGGTGTTCTTCCTGCCTCTCTGCCTCCATTCACTCTAGGATGAGAGAAGATCTATTCGCTCATGATGAGAGAACATCTGACCTTCCCAGCTCTTCTGCATAACTGTTCTTAGCCTGGCAGTGTAGCAGCCTGTGTAACTTGAAAGCTCCGCATGTGTGTACTGGCTTCCTCTGTATCAGCCATAAGTAGATCATGACAGCAGTGACAGCTTTCTGATTTCTTGCATTGTTGTGGAGAACAGAAAGAAAGTATGTGAAATGGTGGACATCTTTCTTTCTTAAAAACAAAACCAGCTGTTATGGTTCAGAAAGTCGCAAAACAGAAGAATGTGATGCTTGCTGTTGCAAGTGCAGATTTCCATTGCACAGACTGTTGCTGGTGCAATAGTTCTGTGTGGTAGAGCCATATTGATAAACAAAGAAGCAGCATAAAATAACAATCTAAGAAATTTTCCATAAGGACTTATTCTGATACACCAGCACGTGTGCTCTCAAGGTGAGAGACCAGACGATTCCAGACACAGGCAGTTAGCTTCTAGGTGGTAGTCCAAGATTACTACTGGTTACAGTTGTGGAGGTTTGAGGGGTAATTAATATTAGTTTTTCCCATAAATGGTAACTAGCATAATGGAATTGACAGCTTGCTTTCAGAGAAAGACCTGGCCCTCTCAGTGGTAGGTACATCCCCTAATTTGCCCCGAAGACAACATGGATGATAACCCAAAAGGATGTTACTAGTACATAAACTTTTGCACACTTTGTACCACAGAGTAGAATATATAGAAAATGTGCAGGTGAAAAGCAACTGAGAGAATGTACTGTTGATGATTGATATATACAGGTATGAATCCTTCCAAGTAATGTGGCTATCAGCTCTGGGACTTGGTGCCCTAAAGCAAGAAAAATCAGGGTTGTTTTATTCTATCTTATGCTAGAATCTCAAAATGATGTGAATGACAGCATGGTTAATAGTTATGAATGTATGACACATGACTATTTTTTTAATTTCTGCCTTTGTTAAAGTTTTATTTGTGTTTGGTATAAATATTTCTATGTATTTGTCATTTCTTGTCTGTATATTGCTTTGTCTTTTGGGTGTATGAAACATAGTCAACATCTTACATATTAATTTATAGAATACTAGAGTGTAACGTTGGGTTTACCCTTTGTAGCTGTAATATGTGCCCACCTGTGAACACAAGAGCACCACAAGAAATAATAAGTGTTTTTCAGCATCTCAAGTAGTCCTAATCAAAGAAACTGGTAACTCTGATCTGGATCATACCTAGGCCAGCTGAAAACAGACTAGTAGCTTGCTCTCTGGCCGTCTCAAATATGCTGATTTACCAGATTCATGTACAGTTTTCCATTACTCACGTGTCCTGGTTAGGACTCTACTAAAAGAGAGAAAGAGAAGACTAGTCTTTGCAACAGGATCTGGAAAGCGTAGAAAAGTCAAGATACATTGACTTGAAGCAGTTTCCTGTATATTGAAGAACAAAACCTGTGATAATCCAGTAACAAAGAGAGATTGTACCTGAGGTTAGCATAGTATTTTAAATCAAAGTTAACTGGTAAAGATACAGAGGTAGTTTCTAGTTTATCAAATCTAAAGGACTTCAGAGCCTAGTTTAAGGACATCCAGAATAGTTAACATGGCCGGACTGAAGTTAGACCCATCTATATTTTATGGAACTCCAACTAGTAAAACCTTGCTTGTTCCTGTTTTGAATGGGAGATCTTCATCTGCAGGGACAACCTGAACAGGTACAGGTGGAAAGCTTTAGCATATTCATGGTAGTAAATCACAGCAGGGCAGAAAAAATAGGACATCAGTCATTCACATCATCTTGATACATTAAGGTGAGCACTAAAAGATGCTTGAGGAAAGGTTTAGGGTTTTAAAGAATACCAGACCTGAAAATTTGATGGAAAATTAAATGAATGCTTGAATTGTGACATAGTCCAAGCAGAAAATGCTGTTACATTCCAGCCATGGGACAGACTATTGTCTGCAAAGCTGTACTGGGTAGAAAAATTTGTAGTATATGAAGTACTGTTCCTTGCAAAGTTAGGACCGGAAATTAAACAGCACAGTAAAATAGCCACTAAAAAATTTACCAGAGCCTAACTGAGGTATGTTTTTATGGTCATGATAAATAAAATAGTCAAGCAGTTGGAGCACAGTTTGGCTGCTGTAAGAGTTTGCGTTGGTTTTGTATTTAAATTCCTTACTAATTGGCACTATGTGGTCATTTAAAAAAAAAAAAGTAAGATAGTGGGTAGTTTATAAACAAGTTAAGAAGATCCACAAGGCAGAGCCAACTGTATCCATGGCTGCATCAAAAGAAGCATGACCAGCAGATCAAGGGCCATGATTCCCCCCATCCACTCCGCTCTGGTGAGACCCCATCCTGGAGTACTGCATTCAGCTTTGGTGCCCCCAGCACAAGAAGGACATGGACCTGGTGGAGTGAGTCCAGAGGAGGGCTATGAAGATGATGAGAGGGCTGGAGCACCTCTCCTATGAAGACAGGCTGAGAGAGCTGGGGTTGCTCAGCCTGGAGAAGAGAAGGCTCCAGGGAGACCTTCTGTCAGACTTCCAGTACCCAAAGGGGACCTCCAAGAAAACTGGAGAGGGGTTTTTGACAAGGGCATGTAGTGATAGGATAAGGGATAATGGCTTTAAATTGAAAGAGAGTAGATTTAGATGAGACAGAAGGAAGGAATTCTTCTCTCTGAGGGTGGTGAGGCACTGGAGTAGGTTGCCCAGAGAAGCTGTGGATGCCCCATCCCTGGAAGTGTTCAAGGCCAGGTTGGATGAGGCTTTGAGCAGCCTGGTCTGGTGGAAAGTATCCCTGCGCATGGCAGAAGGGTGGGCACTAGGTGATCTTCAAAGTCCATTCCACCCCAAACCATTCTATGATTCTATGAACAGATCACATTGAGAAAGCTAAATCTAAAAAAAATTTTGTTAACTTTAAAGAATGCTCTAAAGAATGTGCCAAAGGAGTTGAAATTTTTCAAGCTGTACTTATTCAGGCTTAAGTAGGAAAAATAATTATGCTGAGTTACTATCTTTATTGACTCTTTCAGATTCTGATCCAATTCATGTAAGTAAAAAAGACTATATATTTCTAAACAATTTGCTGTATATCTGTTCTAAGACAATAAAACTATTAGGAACAGAAAACAGGTCTTGATACAATGTCTGCAGTCATCACAACATTTAACCAACCATAGCTTTCAAAAATACAACCCAGTCCTTAGAAGACTGCTGGTTTGAAATAGTGAATACCAGCGTCACATTCAGAAACATTTTAAATGGTAGATCCTGTTTCTGGTGTCACTTTAACATTCAAGTCTTTCTGCTGGTTCAACTTGTTCAAAGGATGCCAAGTCCTGGCTTACGCACAGCATGTATCAGCATATAGAAGTACTGCACAGGCCAGCAGTAGCCAAGATTTCACGTGGCATAAGCCACTCTTTTTTCACTAAGGACTTTGTGGGATAAATGCCATATGCCTCCCCAGTATATGACAGAAGCATGAGATAAACCACAAGTGATCATGTTTCTGTGGATGGGAAGAGGAAATCTAGGTGTTGATTATGTAGCACATGATCATATGTCAAACAAGGTGGTCATTGGGAGAGGGAGTAATAGTCCATTGTTAGCAGAAACAGGAAGTTTTTATGTGTTTGACGATGTATTTTTATCTATAGATGAAGGGTCCTGCTGGAAAATGGTGATAGGGTGCAAGCCTGTGGCTGGATGACTCATCTTATTTGTGAGCTGTAGCTTAGGTTTCTCCCAGAGTTTCCAATATAGCATGTGCCAGAGGATCAGAAATCACCTATGAGTTACCTAAATTCCAAATTTGTCTTTGCTGTCGTGATTTCCTCCTGTGCTCCAGCTGTACGAAGTTCATGTGAAAAGTTCACGCGCATCGGAGGTTCTCCCAGTCGTAAGGATCACTATTGCACCCAACCCAAGTGCCGGTCCCATGGGGTCATCATAGAGATTGGTGGGGTAACAGGCTTGTTTCCCCAGTACTGGTCTTGAACACAAAGATAGATGGGGAACATATATATATGCATTCGTTGCAAACTCAGTACATGAAAATGTACATAGTAATTCCTTGTTCACAGACTGCTAGCAGCTGTGCCATCCCATATGCTGTTCCTATTACAGAGGGTAACATGGCCTAACATTATTTTTGTGAAAAAAGATTTCCTAGTGGAAGATGGTTCAACAGTGAAATAAAGTAATTGGAGATTCATTAGGGAACCAGGGATTTATATTTCAGATATATTGAGGAAATCTTATTTAAACTGCTTTCTGATATTTTATTTTTTTTTTAGCATTGTAGTTTCTATTTACCCTTTTTCTTCTTTTTTTTAATGAAGTTAGCTGCTGATCCCAGTGAGTTATCCTCACTGTTCAAATTTGATGAATTTCAAGACCAAAGCTGATGAATTTCAAGCTGAAGCCCAACTGAAAGTTTATAACCTTTTATCTTTTAATACACTAGAGCTCCTAGTGTTTTAATACACTAGAGCTTCTAGAGCTCCACGTGTTACTGATAACACAGTGCATAAATATATACTAATATATTCATATATTATGCTGATATAAATAAAATGATATGGTCATCATACCTATCTGTGAGAATTTTGCTTATAATTTCTTTTAAATTATTCCCTCTCCTCTTCTATGTGTACAAACTCTCTATGACCCTGCAGGCAGCTGTTTGATCCTTAAATGAGGGAGGTTCTAGCTTTATTTAAATGATTAAACAGGCTATAAAAGTGCTAATCCTGTTAAGAATAAGTAAATGATCTTCCAGGTATTCCCAAGATGACATATTCAGCTTTTTGCTCTGTAAAACAGTACGGAGTGTTATACTGTACATGTATGTTGAAATTCAATATTTTATAACTACATGTTATGGGGTTGGACTAGATGACCTCTAGGGGTCCCTTCCAACCCAAAATATTCTATGATTCTATGTTAAACAGAACAGGCCTATTTGTTTTATACAGGTAGCTATAAATCTAATTTTACCTTCAACTTTGAGCACATACAAGTTTTAAAATCTGATTGCATGTTTTTCACCTAATTTTGTTCATTGTTCTCAATTATCTCCAACTATTCAGTTATATCTCATAATTACTTTATAAATTTTCATTAACTCAGGCTCAAAATTTCAAAAGTTTTCCATATGTATCTACTGCTGATTTCACTTTTACCACTTTGACCAAAGTTTCAGCATCTGAAACATGCAAAGAAGCAGAAGGTACTTCAGTTACAGATGGCAGAAGTATGTTTGTCTCTTGTATAACAATTCTGATAGTTATTCCTTTTTAATGCAAATTAAATGGTGTATATAGCACAATATAGCCATCATCATACCTAGATTTTTAAATACACACTTTCTGGATCCAGAACATTTTTTCTTTGTCTCAAACTCATTTATAATTTCCAGGTTTAAATATAAATTACAAAATAGTAATTATATATAATAACTTAATCTCCAGGCCTAGTGTCCTAGCACATCACTCAGCTTCATTTGTTTTGCTTCACTTGTACGATCCACTTCAGACAGGAGCGGTGGCAGTGACCTGATGAGTTCAACACACCTTAATCTTGGAAGGTTGCTCAAAAGAGAATATTTGATATTAAAACCAGCTGCCTAAAGAAGAAACTGAATTCCAGAAATATCTCTCTGTGGAAGGCTTTCCAGTTGGCCATGTAGCTAAACTGAAATGTTCGATACAAGTTTTAAAACAGTTTGTCTGTATGTATGGAGGAAACCTAGCAGTAAAACATAGCCATAGCAGCAAGTTACAGTCATACTGAGAGAAAACACAGAGAGACATGAGCTCAAGCCAAGGGAAAGCTCCCAGATTTTCTTGTTTTCCTTGTGATGTCTGTCCAGCATCCGTTCTATATCATCACGCTTTGGTTGTGTTTTTCCTACTAAATTGAACCATGTGCATGATTATTCCCTGGCATTGGGCTTTCTTAGTAAACCTGTAAACTCTTAGAATCATCTGTAAGTTTGATAAATGATCTCAGGAAGGTATTCATCCCTGACAGCCAGCACTTTCCCTAAACATCCCCTGCACATGGTGTGAAAGTTGAGAGTGCTAGGGACCACTACTGTTTAATACTACGGACATGGCCATGCTTACTTTGACATGGTACTCTGGCAATTTCTCAACAAGCCTCAGTCTATGCTCTAGTTTCTACTGGATGTACTAATGACATGCTATAAAACACCCATTCCTTTCTTTTTTGACCTCAAGTTGAAGAAACGTGTGGGGCTGGGAGGATGGCTGCTTTTCTCCTAGCCAAAGAGGGTCTGAGACAAGAGTGAGAGGAGTTCAGCTCCAGCTGGGACCCCTTGGGAACCACAGGAGTGGAGGTTCTGAGTGTCATGTCCCGTTTTCTCAAGACACGGATGAATACAATGGTGATGTTCAGGAGAGTGCAAGGCTGAAACCTCAGTCAACTGCAGCTAGGTATAACATAAAGTCACTGTATTGGTCTGCAGCAGGTCTTCAGGTCTGAGGCCTAGGCTGGGAGGCAGAGATCCCAAGTATGGAGTCTCTTTTCAGCTGTGTGCCATTGTCCAGAAGGACCATGCCAACCTCCAAGAATAACCCAGGTGAGGTTCTCTCACATGCTGACATCCTGCTCAGACCATCCCAATCAGCAATAGGATCTGACCTGAGTTTTCCTCTGGAATAGGAAAAATGAGGCTTACACCTTAATTTTTCTCATGGGAGACAGTGGGGCTGAATACTGAGGAGATTTAGAGACAGATGACTGTAGACATGAACCAATACATACAGAGGTAGGGAATGTGCTGTAGCAGACAGGAGGATGGAAGGAAGGAAAGTCAGAAGCTATTCCTCAACGGAGAGTCTCCTATGGCAACGACAGCAGATAAAATAGCATCAGCCAGTGCTTGCCTGCTGGCAACCAGACGTAGTCCCCACTGGGACCTCCGCTCCCTATCATGCTTGTCACTGGGGTGGTAAGCATGATGAAGTGGTTACATCTGCCAGCTGAGATTGACTTTGGCAGGCACATAAACCATGTGTGGGTCCATGCTACCCCAGAGGCAGTAGCATTCATAGCCTGCCCCTCTTTCCTTCACATGTCAGGCTTCCAGGGCTCTGCCACACGCTAGCACCCGGCACAGAGCACATCCTCAGTGGCACGGAGAAAAAGGCATAAGCAGACCAAGATGTAACAAAACAGGGAAAACAGCCTGGTTTCATTAGTAGACATAAGCCTAGTTGCCTAGGGAATGCCCATCTGTCATGTGTAGGATTTAAGAATGACTCACAGGTAGAGGAGGTGCAGGTAAAGGTCTACACATTGAGAAAGGCCGTACATACATGTTCTGTCAAGGGTGAAAGGCTCATCTAATAATTTTCAAAAATGTGGGCAGGATGGCTGAAAGGCTTTGATGGTTTGATACTGTCATGGTTTAACCCCAGATGGCAACTAAGCCCCACACAGCTGCTCACTCACTCCCGCCTAGTGGTCTGGGGGTGAGAATCAGAAGAGTAGAAGTGAGAGAACTCCTGGTTTGAAATAAAGACAGTTTAATAGGTAAAGCAAAAGCCATGTGCGCAAACAAAGCCAAACAAGGAATTCATTCACCACTTCCCTTCGGCAAGCAGGTGTTCAGCCATCCCCAGGAAAGTAGGGCTCCGTCACACCTAATGCCATAACTCTGAACTTTTCCCCTTCCTCCTTCCTGCATCTGTATATGCTGAGCATGACATCATATGGCACGAAATATCCCTTTGGGCAGTGGGGTCAGCTGTCCCAGCTGTGCCCCCTCCCAACTCCTTGTGCCCCCCCAGCCTACTTGCTGGTGGGGTGGTGTGAAAAACAGAAAAGGCCTTGACTCTATGTGAGCACTGCTCAGCAATAACGAAAACATCCCTGTGTTATAATCATCACTGTTTTCAGCACAAATCCAAAAAAAAGCCCCATACCAGTTACTGTGAAGAGAATTAACTCTGTCCCAGCCAAAACCAGCACAGGTGCAGTGATTTATTTGAGTGCTGTGGCGAACTAGTCCTAGCCCTGAACCAAGTTCACCAGATGGCCTTATTTACTTTTCTGACATTAGGTCTTAGGAGGCTAGTGGACCTGGGATGGCTCTCCAGGTGTTGCAGGTCCCAGGTTCCCCACTGTCATTTTGCTAGAAGGGTGGTGATAGTACACACAGTGTTCACCACACTGTTGTCCAACCTGTGCCTCAAAGCTTATCACACATGGTTATGTAGTCAAAGCAGTGGCCTGGGTCAGCTGTCCCAGCTGTGCCCCCTCCCAACTCCTTGTGCCCCCCCAGCCTACTTGCTGGTGGGGTGGTGTGAAAAACAGAAAAGGCCTTGACTCTATGTGAGCACTGCTCAGCAATAACGAAAACATCCCTGTGTTATAATCATCACTGTTTTCAGCACAAATCCAAAAAAAAGCCCCATACCAGTTACTGTGAAGAGAATTAACTCTGTCCCAGCCAAAACCAGCACAGGTGCAGTGATTTATTTGAGTGCTGTGGCGAACTAGTCCTAGCCCTGAACCAAGTTCACCAGATGGCCTTATTTACTTTTCTGACATTAGGTCTTAGGAGGCTAGTGGACCTGGGATGGCTCTCCAGGTGTTGCAGGTCCCAGGTTCCCCACTGTCATTTTGCTAGAAGGGTGGTGATAGTACACACAGTGTTCACCACACTGTTGTCCAACCTGTGCCTCAAAGCTTATCACACATGGTTATGTAGTCAAAGCAGTGGCCTCCTGCACCCATAAAAGTAGAATCACATGAAGCGGGATTTAATTAAGAAAGTTTGTTTTGAACTCAAATATAGGCAAAGTAATATAACATAATAGGCATATAATTGGCACATAATATATAAGCATTTCTGTACCCAGTGGCCCAGTAAAAAATCCTACTGCAATCACTAGAAGCAGGTGTTAGTGTGCCTTACGCTAACTGTACAAGGCTCCAGTCCTGCTCTGTTAGATTCGTTATCAAAGTGTTACGAAAATTTGCAGTGTGAAACACTTAGGTACCAAATGTTCCATGTTACAATGTGCAGTCTAAGCTTGGAATAAGAACAAAGTTTAAAACTGGTCCCATTTATCAATCTTCTAAGCATTCCTACCACAGAATTCTCTAATTCCCTAAATTATATGCCTGTATTCATTTGTATGAGTTATTTGCCCAAAAGTGTATTTCTCCGAAACCCTGGATATCTGCATACTGCTATCTGAAGTAGGACATGGTCTGTGCTTTCTGCCAAATGACCATGTGGCAGAGGATTGCAGTGGGTAAGCAGCATCTGCTATAAAGTGGCACTCAGACCTCATACAAATAGATGTCTGTGGGTGAGTGGAGAATGCCACTTCAGCCTTTGGAGCGCGTTTTACTCTGGCAGCAGCAGAATGGTTAGTATAGCTACTGATGGTGTCCGTGTATCTTCCCTGATGGCCCCTGAGGCTTGCAGTCAGCGTTTGACAGACTCCTTGCAGAGATCACCAAAAGGAAACAGGAATTACACTGCACAGTTGGAGACGCTACAATGAGCAGAAGACTGGCCAGCCTTGACAGCGTGGTCTGGAGTGATACCCTCTGCTGTGACGCGGTCTATTGGAATTGTCCACTAACCAGTTGCACACCGACCAATAAGAGCCAGCGGTAGCAAGAAGCCGTCAAGTTATCACAACACTGTTTTCCACCAAGATGGGCTCCCAGAAGGTGGTGCTTTGGCATGCAGGGATTGGTGCCAAATCGTTGTACGGGGCCCCAAAGCTGACCCCACATGTGGAGGTCTGTGTAGAATTATTGGCAGGAACAGCTAAGTTTGCATTTTATGTAGAGTTCACTTTTGTCAGTCCAAAAGCAAAATGATTTATTTTACTAGTAAAAAAGGAAAAAAACCAAAACAAAAACCACACACACACAAAACCCCCAACAAAACAAGCAAAAACCATTAAATTGAAAATTTACTCAACAAATGCATTACCACATGGCACAAAAGCACATAACGGAATGATCTGCAAGATACTGGAAACCGCATCTGCCATGAGAAAAATAAATCACCTACCATGGATCAGTGAGATTGTTTTCTTCCCTTCTAGCTGGTGGAACAGGCACGGAACTCACTGCACAAGTCATCTTCACCTGCGCTCAGTTTTAGAAAGCCAGAAAGTCTGTTAAGAAGCTAGATTTAGGCATGAAATAATTTCCATGGCTGAAAGAAAAACCGTTCCTCAAACACTATTGCTTGCCTTAAAATCTTTGCCTCTTCTCCTCTCTCCCCCTCTTTTTCTGGGTCTCTTATTCATCTGTTAACCAACAATTTCACCATTTTCTCTAACAGTCAGCTGGATTTTGACATGATGTCAAAAAATTTTATGTAGTCCCTGAATCCTTTTCAGGGAAAAATTTGGCTTCTGAAAGGTAGATAAGACAGGATGCACAAACTAAATGTAGAGCTTGGGGTAATGTCAGTCTTTTACTTCCATCCATGACCAGAAACAGGAGGTAACTCCATATCAGTTATTCACTGTCTGATTCACCAGTGTGCAAGAAACGTATCTTAACAGTGCTGTCATTCAGTAGAGACCTTAGCAACTGCAGCAGGGCAGCTTATCTAATCAGCCAGCAGAAATAAACCACACCATTTTGGTAGAAGTTTGAAACAATATCTAGGAAGTTCAACTTCCTCTGCACATCATGAAAATAATCTAAATCTTCCTTGCAAAAAAAAAGGGCTCCGAGCAGTTTTTTGCAGCATTGTATAAAAATCTGGCAGTCACAGTTAGGGTGCACCATCTGTAGAAGTCACTGATGGGTTCCAGGTTGCTTTAGGCACTAACTTTCTTCATGCCAGGTGGAGGCTTACTTACTACATCAACTAAATGTCCTGAAAAAGAATCTGATGATTCATCCGGCGGTTCAAAACAATCCAAGGGAAGGCATTTGTACCTCTTCTCACCCACAAAAGAAAGAGTAGACAGAGGACAGATTACAACAGAAGTAATAATTTCTTGTCTTGAGGTCTGCTTTCAATCATCTTAAATTGATAAGGATAATGTGTTATAAATGGTTGGTTTGTTTGTTTTGATGAATTTAAAAGATGCACATGGTTATAAACTCAAGTAACTCAAGGATACATTGTATTTTTAGTTTGTGATTTACTACATGTCTTGGCTTAAGTATTTGCTTTTCAAAATCACATAAAAGTATTCTTCTGTTTCATTAATTTTCTTATTTTTTAAAAAATGCCATAGTGGATTTTCTTTTTTTCCTAAATGGAGACATTTTTGTTGAGTTTGCAAATTCAGAAATTAAGGTAAAAGCTGACACTTTTGGGCAGCAAGCTGTGGAAAAAATGATGCATAGCCAATTGTTGCAATTGTTAAATGGTCTTTTGAGACATTCCCGAGGTAAACTTGCTGTGTGCTTTTGGTTTTAAAGTTCCTTATGAATAATGGTTTATCTTGTAAAAATATATAGAATTGAATATTGCAAAGATTGAAACGCCCAGTTTGGGGAAGTAAGAAAGTTATCTTTGCTCAGTTTATCTTGGAAGCAGGAATCTGTGGTAACTATTTGTTCTATGCTTTTTTGCTGGTCTGTTGTTTCTGAAGTGAAACCCAAATTAGATCTTGAAAAGTACTTATTGATTTATTTGAAATGAACTTCTCACTGCAAAACAAGAAGGCCAATCTAACCATGACCCAAATTCACAAGAATACGGGGTACTTCCTATCTAATATGTATTTTATTTTTGCATAAATGAAAGATGTACATGTAATCCTCTTGAACATGAATAACACTCAGGACTGGGCCTACTTACAAAACTGATGCTTCTTTTCCTATGAACATTTGTGTTAAAGTCTGGACAAATCCAAGAATCTCAACAGATGAAATTAAGAACGGTTAAGGTGAATAAATGCTCACTAGTGCTCAGTGAATGCTGGGCACTTTGATTTCACACCAGAAGAGGCAAATTATGCTTTTGCATGGAAAGTTGCATACTTTTACTAAACTGTTTTGTGTATGAGACTCAAAAGATTTGGTAGAGGAGGGATTATTCACCACTTTTTCATGTCTCTTCTTTTTTACCTGACTCTGCATACACAGCAAACGTAAATTTTTGTGGTATAGACAGCTATACCATCGGCATCTTTGACCTGCTTTTGATTAAATTTGCCAGCAGGTACTTCTACAGCTTAATTTAAGGGGACCTGGAAACATCCAACACTGGATTCTCATATGGTGTGTTAATGATGCAAACCTTGTATTGCACATTTAAAGAAGACTAATTTGTTTCACTGACAAGTAGCATATCCTTGGTTAAAGATGACTGAAGATACACTGTGAAAGCGGTAGCATAATATAGTGTTCCCTATATTAATAGAGAGGGAGATTGTATGTGAAATTTGTATATGTGTGTCCACAGTCAGAATGTAAACCTACAGGAAAGAAGCCATATTATTTTTCAATGTTTGAAATTAATTCAGAAGACCACCCTTGAATTTTCTACATTCTTCACTTATGTCTTTTTCTTCCCTCCTGCTGCTGATTGCTAGCCTTCATTCCCTCCACCTTGTCCTTTGCTGGAGTTGAAATACAAATTATTGCTTTAGTGAAATCATTTATCCCGCAGGTTTCACACGTGTTCTTTGGAATGATTAAAGAAGTCAAATGCATACACTTTAAAACATTGTCTCTTGCAAACAAAAAGGATAAACTTGTCAACAAATGCTAACAAATCCTGAAAAGGAATAATTTATAATTTCATAATGTTGGGTTAATATGCATACACTTTTAAGAATAAACATCCTGGAAAATGTGTTCATTTTTAAAGCTATATGCACATCATATGTCAAAAGTAATTATCTTGAACACTCTATTATATAAATTAAATAGAATCATTTGCAATACATTAGCTTCATTATGATTAGTGCCACTTGCAAGCTCTCTCTGTATTGAATCCATCAATCATTTTTGGACAATTGAGATTTTCATCAATGTCATTTTCAACAGATGAAGTAACTAAATCAATTAAATGAGCCTGTTATATCTTAGGATGAAGGTAGATATGTTTTGATTATCTGCTGCCACAACAGTTGCCAGAATTGCTAGAGGTGCCTGGAACATTGTGCAGCTATTCAGCTGCACAATGTGTGAAATCATAGGCCCATTGCAAAGGTGTAAAAGTGTCTTTTGAGGGCGGTTTTATGTGTATGATGCTTATTACCACTGAAAGTTGATCATAGAGTTCAGATGTATCACCATTATAACCCCATAAAGGCATGCTTGGGAAACATCTCATTTTCTTGTGCTGAAAAGTCATGTAGAAATCCTAGAAGCGTTACCCAAGCATCAGACCGATTAAGCAGTGGATGGGCTAAGCAAAGAGTTGTGTCAACCACAGAAGAAAGCTTTTGCACCTAGAGATATGTTGCTTGCTATTCTTACCCTTTAAATGGTAAATTTCTGACTGATATATCTTCAGATCTGCCTGAGCTCCTCAAAATAGTTTCAAGTCAATGTGAGATTTTATTCACTATTTGAACATTGTTTCAAGAAGCTCTTGCAACTCTGTGAATTGGTTCTCAGCTGTATACAGCCCTGAAGCAGACTCCGTTACTGTGCCATAACATGCTTCTCACTGTGATTTTTCTAAAGACACTGCACCAGCTCAAAAGTAGCAAGACTGATTTGTCATCCAGAATCTGGAGTAAGACAATAATTCCCTTTGAGTTAGGGATCTCTTGAAGATCCTGCCAAGGATGATCAGCTTCTATGCTCTTCATGTGTGTCCAGTGGTGGCCTCCCTGTGGCATTAGCATGGCAGGTAAGACTTTTCCACTATGGAGAACAAATATGAAGACAAGAATATATTCTCAGCAAAGAAACAAAGTAGAAAATTATAGAAGGGCAGAGAGACAAATTTACTCCTATTGAATTCCCCGTTAAAAAAATCCTTTCATCAGTTCTGCTGCCTTCACTCACTGCATAGCAAGAATGAGAGTGTTTTACCAAGTTTGTTTTACATGGACTAATACTTGACTGTTTTCAGACATTTCAATATCTATGTGTTTTCAACTATTAATTGCTTCTCTTAGTTCCATACAATCATCTTTGTATCAGGATGGAAGGCTTCATGTTTACACTTGTACTATATGCATTAAGCTCTCAGATTTAACAATAAATTGTACACGCAAAAGGTCCCACTATATAGGCAGGAAAGTTTACCTGATGTTCCATGAAACTCAATGTAAGTTTTTAAATACTGTATTATTAAAAAAAAGTTCATCCTGTGCCAAAATTGAAGTAATTGCTAATTTTGGCCGTGCAGGGGGTGCAGTCAGAAGGCCCTGCCAGATCCTGAGCCACTTCTGCGTGCTAACCCAGTAGTCTTGGGGTAGTTTCTGGTCCTTTAAATGAGTACACGTGAGTGGAATATAGATATGGTGCATCTCAAAATTACATGATAGTGGAGACACAAGCCTGGGTCTGACAATGAAGAAATAAACCAGTTGCTGTTCCTCTTACCTTCCTCTCTCCCTGCTATTCAAAACCTACGTGTATGATGTTCATTGTATGAAACTTTTTTCCTAATTCGTTTTTTCCTTTGGAAAAAAGATGATTTGTGAAAATGAATTAATGTAGGACTCCCATAAACATCTCAACACAATTCCCTGAAAGGAACAGCACCTGTGAACTTTCTACCGCTACCTCACTAAAATGGTGACTTACCGTCTGGTGAGTCCTTCCCCAGCATCGGGCACCCTGGCTTTGTGAGTTCTTTCACAGGGAGGAAGGCAAGGAGATTTCTTCTATGTATGCTATCCAGAATGTTGAAAATTTCTAAATAAAAATATAATATTTTTTT
>KL260358.1:3281-14715 GCA_000699545.1 Podiceps cristatus
GCCGGAGAAAGGGCCGCTAGCACAGCTTGGAGTTCTGAAGCTGAGCTTCGTGAGATGGAAGTTTTTCCCTCTACATTCCTGCGCTGTGTAGAGCTAAGATCTGTCATGTTCTTAAGACAGCGTAGCTCCAGATGACAACTATTATTTCCTTTTTTTAACAATTGCAATATTCAGAAATCAGTGGTTAGAGAATACAAATATCGTGTATGTGCAAATATTACATTTGAGCATGTTGAATGTCTGTATTTCCATTCACATATTTTAACTTTTCTTACTTCTGAGCTAGGGCATCCCTCTCCAGAAAGCATAAGCAGCGTCTTAGCCCAGTGGGCAACTGGCAGCAGCCAGTGGCACCGTACTGCTGTTCTCCTTCCTCTGAGGAGCAGTTGTGTCTCTGCCCCTTCAGTCCCTAAATTCTTGTGTCTGCCTAAGTCACATCCTCACTACTACTTTTAACTGAGCTACCGATCCTGACATAAACCATTAACTTCTTATTATACCTCTGGTATCAGAAACGAGGAGTGAAACATAAATACACTTTCTGTAAGCAGTGGAAAAAACAGAACTTTTCAGCTTTCCATGGCTTCAGTATTCCATCTTGTATATTTAATTCACGCAATGACATGCAGCAGTATACTTAGCTTTAGCAGTATGTCACTTATGCTCATGCACAACCAGACTAGGCCATGAGTGTAATAAAATCATACTTCTGTTTTACACAGCCTCTGTTGAACACTGTATGATAACGTTGCTAAGACCTGGCATATCAGATTTTGAATTCTATATAAGAAGATCTATATTTAACTGAATGCATTTAGAAGAAAAGGCAACATCTGACTCTATTTAAATGCTTTAGTATGGAAAACCATTATTTCTAGATAAGAGAGTAATACAGTACCAGTTGAAACAAATGTTGCTCTATACCATAGTGGTATAGAGAAGCTACATGAGCCACATGCTGTACAAGCCTTAGCAATTGAAATATGATACGGAATGAATCATCCAGTGTTCAGTTTTACTTCAAAAAATTACATTTTTTTTTACACAGAATAAAGACATTTTCTTTCTACCAGATTTTTCTTCTCTTTTTATTTTGTTAAGTTAGTTTGAAAAACTAAATTGCCCTGAAAAGGAATGGGAGGTTACCTGAGATGTCTGTGACCTTGTTCCAGAGCAGTACCTTGCTGAATTGGAAGTCAAGAACCGTTCTGGTAGCAGATGGGGATGTTGGTGGATTGGGGAGGGGTAGCAGCGGAACACGGTACAGAACATATCCTGACACCCTGGTACCTTGAAAAGGCCGACTTCTTTACAATTCTCATGCTCAAGAAGAGAGAAAAGCTGCAGCTTCCTGACGGGGTGGAAGGACAGGCATGGGCGGTGTGGTACTGCAGCCACTCTGGCCTCGGCATGCTCACATGGGCTGCTGGGCCACTTGTCCCTGCTTCTGGCCCCTCGCAGCATTCACACCGATGGACATACAGAATAATTCAGCCCATATGTGTGCATATTTCTGCACAGCCCTGGCTGGCTGATGGATTTTGCTTTATCTCTGTGAAGGCAATCTAAACACTGAAGCAGCAATGACAGTCACGTGGGAGAAAGGATGAGCTCTCCACTCCACCTCCCTGTCACCAGCCTTCTTGTGGGGATGTCTGGGGGGTCCCACCATCTGCACTTGTGCAGGCAAAGGGGAGCTTGGCGAAGGGAAGGAAGGGTAGCCTGCTTCAGGCAATAGTGTATCTGACATCCAAGGCAAACATAATAGGTATCTGCATACCTGCTTTAGGTAATTACTTATTATTTTTTCTTCAAATATATAAGAATTATTGAATAAGATCTTTCTGTTATAAGATCCTTTATAAGTGCATACGTAAAATGTGATCTCTTCAGGAAGTGTATTTCTGTAAAGCTTTCCCTTAACACTTGAAGAGGCCAGTTTCTTTGGCTGTGCTTTTTTTCCTCTTTGCCCAACTTCTCGTTGCTCTCATAGGACAGCTGTAAGTGCAACGGACCCAATCATGCTCTGTGTTTTGCATCTTATAAAAGCATGAGCAGCTCTTTGAACCCTTTCTGCAACACGTTTTTTTTGCAGAAGAGGCGAAGTTAGGAAGCAGTGGTGGCTGACCATGCCAGGGGTGAAGTGCACATGAACCCCTGGCTAGCTCCTGCAGTCGGTGACCAAGACCAGTGACCGCAAGGTTGGAGGGCAGGACCGACATGAAGCTGAGCTACTGGAGTTTGTCACTGGAGTGAATGAGCAGCTGTGGGGAGGGCAGGATGAGTACCCATACCATTGTTGCAGGGAGATACCTGCACCGTGGTGAATTTTCCTTGCCCAGTGACAGCTGCTGCCATGCCAGACACCTCAAGGTACGGACATGGTCTGCAACAAGGGGCAAGGCGCCAGGAAGAAAGCAACAAGTAATACCTGGGAACATCCAGGGGCTCCCTTTCTTTAGGCAGTCTGGTTAACTCAGCCATCCTGCCACTACTGGTGCAAGCCAGTGGGTGCTGTAGGACTCTCACGCTGTTGGAATACCTTTTAACATCTCCCAGAAACGGGAGCCATGGCTGTGCTATCCAGGCCTCAGCACTCATTACCCTGGAGCTGTCAAGCTGCGTAGTTATTTGACAATTCCCTTTGTTAGATAAATTTAGTTGCAAGACAGAGAAGTAATTGTAACATTTTAAAGAAACTATTTTTAATAACCAATTTTTATACACTGTGGTCCTCCTCTTCTCATCCTGAACTCAATAGCTTCTGAGTAGAAGGATAGTTCAGATTCAAATGCCCTGATTTCATTTTAGAATGGTAAAATCCAAAGAGAGGACTTGCTCTATAAATAACATCATGAGCTGCACATGTGAGAATTCACTGCGAGACATCTGTGGTCTTTGTATTTATCTCACAAAATTTCATGAGGTGATTATCTTTTACAATATAATTTTGGCTTCGGTGGGCTTGAACTTTTGCAATGCTCAATCTTAAACCCAAACTATGAACCTCATTCTGACAGCCACATCTTTTCATGATTCATATTCTTTACCATTAATCCTGTGGGATCTGGAGCAGAAAAGTGAATAGATATATATGCCTTTTTAAAATGTTTGGGAAATAGTGTGAGATAGGAATGGGAAGGTATTCAATTATTATTTGTAGGCATATTTTTTGTGCTCATTAGTCTGTTAAAACAGGTATTATTTGAAAGCAAAAATTCCTGCATTTAAGACTCAAATTTTCTCTTTCAAGGATATGTTGACCTAGGTTAATCACATGTTAATGGTATTGGACGTATTAAATCATGAAGAATCGACAGAAGTGTTAGTATTTAATTAAAAGCAACAGAATTATTTTATCTCCTGAGAAAATGAGGATACATAGAGCATAGCTCTGTAGTACAAAATAAAGCATCAAAACTTAAGTAGTGGAAAAGAAAAACACAACGTAAAAATGCATGGAAAACCTTAGAAAATAGCAAGTTAAAAAGAGATTCGCCATCTGATAATCCTCAATGCAAGTCACTCATGATGAAGTGGTACTGCGGAGCCTTTTAGGCTATCTGACCAAGAAAAACTCGGCTTTCATCTGTAAATTAATTGACAACACCAGTTTGTAAAGATAGTCAAAGACAATTTCTCTAACAAAAATGGAAACATACCCATTCGATACACCAATAGGCAGTGCAAGGTTAGCCGTGGGTCACATTTCCATTGTGCCTGGGGGGGTGGATAGTCTGACATCAGACTTTGAATTACTCCACTCAAAACATTGTAAAGAAGGGTATTCATAGAGGAGCTTCAGGGCAGTGCTCACATTTCAGCCTCAGAGCAGACAAATAACCGTGGCTTTTTTATGAGGAAAAGGGAGAACTACAGCACAACAGGAACAAAACGGGAATCCTCAGAATGAAAGACCATACAGGAATAACCTGAGAAGTCATGACAGTAGCCTCTGCTTCCTTTTGCTTAGTCATAAGCAAGTCCTAGAAAGAGAAGGTAAGATTTTCTCCCCACGTCAGGTAGAGGAGCCCACACTATCCACCTGCAGTGCTCCTGCCACAGCCGTCTGAACACCTTCATAGTCAGAAGTTCTAAAGTGTGGGTTTGGTTTGTTTTTTTTTTTTTTTCCTGTGCAAAAACAATTGTCACATAACTTTCAGTGACTGACATTTAGAAAAAGATTTATGTAAAATTTGTTTAGAAACTGCAGCATTTTCTGTACTTTTTGGTTATCAAAGTTGGAAGATAAGAAAACATGGGAAAAACAATCCTTATTTTCCTATACATTATTAGACACTTCAAATTGTTGCTATTCTCTGGATGACAATAAAGCACTGGCAGTATTCTGTTCACAAAAAGGTCTTTGTCAAGTTGTTTTAGTTTTTTAAAATGAAAGGGAATTTTAACCACTTTCTTACCGTTTGCAGTCAACTGTTCTGCTGCTAGTCAGATCATTAATTAAAGGTATGACAGTTGTATTTAGACTCAGAGAGGGCAAAAAGTGTTTACAGGGGTCACAGTCAACTCCAATTTAGAGAAGAGTTGTACAGGTCCAAAGTTGCACCAAAGAAGATGTAGATAATTATGAAAAGCAAATTAACTATGTGTTAAAGATGGTTACACTTGAGTAATAACAAACGAGAAGTAGTTAGAACAGAAACTCTTGCTGAAACTTCTGCATACACTGCAATAGGTATTGTGGATGACAAAGAGGTATAGCTAAAATAAAACAGGGTATGGCTACATGAGATAAGGCAACATAGTAGTAGTGGCCAGAGGGAAAATGAGATTAGAAATAATAATAATAATTTCAGACCTGGACAGAATATTTTTGCCAAAGTGGAACAAAAATGGTTCCCGGGGTCAGAGGAGGCAGTTTTGTCATTGACGCTAACAGGATTGTGGGAGGAAGAAAGAGTAGCAGCTGTGCAAATCTCAGAAGAGATGATCAGACCTACAGTTTTGGACACACAACTTTGAAAATAATTATGAAATATTCAGAAACAGAGGCTGGCTAAAACAGGACTAGGAAGGATGGAGACATGTTAGAAATAAAAAGCTAGATTTGGATGCTGTTAGTAAAGACAGTAGAGGAATCCCCAGGAGTGAAGGCAAGCGCCTAGGTTATGCAGGGAACAGTGGATTGAGTTCAAAGGACAATGAGATAAGGAGAAAGTGTCATGCCCTGAAGGACTGGTCAAGGAGTTGTATCATAAGGAAAACAATGTTTAGTACCGTCAGATGCAGTGCAGGATATAGGGATGGAGGATGTAATCAGTACCACAAAAACGACTGGGGAATGTAGTCTGGAGAGCTGGATTTGTAGACATTAACAGATATTTGTTGAGGAGCAATTTATCAGGGTGAAACACCTGAAAGCCTGAAAGAAGGGGGTGTAATCTGAGCTGCAGAAGCAGAACATAGTTGATGAGGTGCCCTGACTTTCAAAAGTGTGAAAGCCACAGGTGATGGTTGGGGTGGTGCAGTGCACCCAGCAGCTTTCTGGAGAGAACTATTTTTGCATTGTTAAGGGGAGTAAGAAACAAAGCAGGAGAAATTGAGGAGGTAAAGAAAGCAAATGAGAGAAATAGGGATAAGTGAGCATTCATTCATAGTCTGTTAGGAGCAGTGGGATAAGCATGAAGGTATCAGTAGTTTATTTTCAACAGAGAAGTTAATAATTTAATTAATAGTACTGAAAAACACCTAAGCCGGATCTAAGTGACACCCAGGGGTTCATCACCTAAGCCTGTGTTCCTAGGTTGAAGCTCTATTTTGAGAGTTTATGGAGAAACAGTTCATGTCTAATTCCACATGTAGCTCATGGCTTAACTCCCACTATTAAGATCTGAATTGTAGTCCTTTCACTCTAACCCCTTTAGCACACTTCAGCAGGTTACATCTACGGTTGTCTTAGATAATGCTGCCACCCTGTTAGACAAACACTCTGACATGGAGCAAGCACAGACATAATAATGTAGGCTGCAACAGGGTGATAGGAAAGTTAGTGGTTCTGGACAAATAGGAAATTAGTATTAGAGTCTAATTAGACTTCATTTAATTTGGAGAAGGAATTAATTAGTCTTAATAGGACCACAGTGGCATCACAAATACTTTATTTCCATCAAGCAAAGCCTACATTGAACAACAATTAATCAATCATTCTCATAAAACACAGTGTCAGCAATATTTCTCACTGTCTGTAACTTATTTTTCAGGTCTTCACAAGTATTTTGTTATGGGCCAGATTTTGTTTTGTTTATTAATATGATTACTCCCGTAACTATAGGAAAAGCCATTTTCTCAAACAAGATGTTGGTTCTTACCTTCTGCACATATGAAAAAATTGGGTTTCTTTAAATGTTTACTAATCCTCCAGTTTTAACATTCCCTGTCTCTAGCAAGATGCTGTCTCTATGAGAGGTTCCCATCTTTAATCCAAGTAAGAAATAATAGAATCAGTGGGAATTTTCATGTTAAAAATACCTCCAGCAATGCTTTTCCCCAGGAGGATACCTTTTTTCCTACCTGTCAGTCAGAGAGTACTTTTTCAAATGCATGAACATGACAATGCATTGGTAGTAGTCCAACCAAACAATATTAGCCCTGACACAATGTGCTACAGAGTTCCCAGAAGCTGTCAAGTCCTTCAATGTAACACAATAAAAATTTTTTTAGAATTACAAGCAAAAAAAAGGGGTGGGGGGCAGGCTCTTTTTTTTTTTTTTTTTTTTTTTGAGTTGCACACAGTGACCACTTGCATTATGTGGGAAGAGTATAGCATGAACATTTTACCATATACAAAAAGAAAGTTATGCAATGGATGGTGTCCTGGTTTTGGCTGGGGCAGAGTTGATTTTCTTCCCAGGAGCCGGTGTAGCACTGGGTTTGGATTTGTTATGAGAACAGTGTTGGTAACACACTGCTGTTTTAGTTGTTGCTGAGCAGCGCTTACACTACATCAAGGACTTTTCAGGTTCCCGTCCCCTGCCAGCAAGGGGACTGGGGGTGCACAAGGAGCTGGGAGGCACAGCCAGGGCAGCTGGCCCAGCCTGGCCCGAGGGAGGTTCCACACCATATGGCATCAGGCCCCCTACAGAAACTGGGGGGACTTGGCTGGGGGCGTCACTGCTCAGGTATGGGCTGGGCATCAGTCAGAGAGTGGTGAGCAATTGCATAGTGCAGCACTTGTTTTGTATATTTTCTTATTGTTATTCTCTCTTTCTTTGCTATCCTATTAAACTGTCATCTCAACCCACAAGTTTTTTTTCTAATTTCTCCCCGATCCCACAGAGGGGGTGGTGGTGAGTGAGCAGCTGCTCACATCCCATCCATGGGACAACAGCCTGTTGTTCTTCAAAACTTTGTAATATTCTTCTAAGTGAACGAAGTTATCTACCTTCTATCTGTACCACACTGAACTTTCTAGTTCACCGAGAGCATTACACTCTTACACACCTCCATAGGAATGAGCTCTTAAAAGCAGCACATGCAGGTGGTATTGTTAAGGGCAGTGTATACTAACGTCACGGTATGTGCTCAGGTTATAGGGCAGGTCACTCATGCTAACATACAGGTCTCTACAACCAAAGCCTATGGTTAAACTCTCCCTAGATTCTGCTTGAAATCACTATCTCCTAGTTACAGCACCAGAAGTTGCTCTGCGTTTATAGTTGTGCCAGCAGCTTCTGGTGGGGGAAAAAAAAAAAAAAAAAATCTGTTCTCAAGGCTGTGTATTCTTGAGAAATAAAACAAGTTCCTGGCTGAATCTTGGCATGGGGAAATAAAAAAAGGGATTTAAAACCAGCTTTCAAAATCAATTATTTCAGTAAGAGATAAATTGCTGAGGTTTAAAAGGAGACTACCCAGGCTATTTTCCATAGCCTCAGTTCTAGAGGAAGAGTTCATTTTAAAAAGTCCTTTGATCAACTCACCTCACCACCCACTAGCAGGGAAGCAGGTGAGGGCTTAGCCACAGAATGATGTGGTGATGCACTTTAAAAACTTTGTGTGTTCTTTCTATGGCAACAGACAACACAGTTTCTCTAGGGATTTGCTACTGCTTTTTGAAGATACAAATATTTTAATATGCAATTTTGTTTCTCCTAAAATCACATGTAACTGCAGAGTACTGCTAGGGGAGATACTACCTGCTCAAAGTGAAAGGGTGTGGAGAAGAGCAGAGATTCTTATTAAGCACCAGCTCTACCAAAGTTCATCATAAGCAGGATCATTCCAACATAGCTCCGAAGTAGGGGAGATGAAGATTAACCTCTAATTCATCCATTTGCATCTCATAATAATCAGGTTGCTCCTTTTGCAAATATTTTTTACTTAGAGTGTTGGTAAAAATGCACTTACATGCCAGAGTTTCCACTTTTGTGTAACAAGACCTTGTCCTTGCCCACATTAAGTCTCCATTGCCAAGGGCTCTGAAAGCAAAAAGGCAACTAGCGATCCAACCAAGTTTGATAAACACATTTCTCCATGTTTTTAGCTTTAGCTGCAATATTAATTCCCGCTTTTTCTTTGTTTCCTGCTTTCTCTTCCATTCACTGCTTCTCCAGGTTCAGACGAAAATGCCCAAAATAAACCACTTCTGATGTTCTCCTTCAGCTTGCTCTTACCTGCAGGTCCGTGACCCCATTAAGAGGAGATGAATATATTCGTTCTACCACTACTCCAACCTGAATGTTCCTACAGATGTAGGCAGGGCAGACAAGTTTGTTCACTGTCTAGCTAGAGGAATAAAATACACATCCATTGGCTAAAACCTTTCCTGTTTAATTTCGACCTAGTAAAAATGATTATCCAAGAAAACAGTCATGAACAGTCATGAACAATAATTCTCATCTCAGTTATTGAGAAATATAATTTGTAAATGATTAGTGAAGATTCTTAGAAAATTTATGATAATGTTCTTTATTATAATACTTCATATTATAAATTGTACTATTCATTCTCTTTATTACATTTCTGTTGAAGCCTTTTTCCTTTTCTTTGTCACAAAGAGTTAAAATCTGAAAGAGAATTTAAGAGCCTTTCAGCAATTTGGCACATCAGTTTTAGCTCAGCTATTACATAGCTGCATCAAGATATTAATGTAGTCATCTCTCTTTAGTCTCAATGAATTGCTATAAAAATGTCAAACAATTAGATTATATTGGCCAACACAGCCCTGTTTGATTGAGTACAGTTGTAGGCCATGTCCCTTGAATCATGCTGATGAAGAAGCAGAAAGACTTGTAGAACTCCAGTGCAAATTTATTTCAATATACATACCATTTAGGTTTCTAATGTCAGTACTCACAATACTAATAACCAAAAAATGCTAAAGAAGTATTTTCAGATGTAATAAAAGTCAATGTCATTCAGGACAAATACTAATGAATTCTGTTGGAGGAGAAAAAAAATACCTATAAAAATAGCACAGAAGCTGGTATGCTGGTAGAAACATAGACACACAGATGTGACTACACCAAAGGAGCAAAATGGACATCTCTCTTATTTATGGGAATAGTACTGCTTAAATTCTGTCTCTGCCTGGACCAGAAAATACAATACATACTTTTGTGTGAGGAAAGCAACCAGTTTATAAATACTTAATAGAGATGTCCGGTTACAAATGTCTTAGTGTTGGCTGCTATGCCTTTTTGGAAGTCAGTAAGACTTCCCTTTCTCTGCGCATACGATGTGTGCACCCAGTTGCGTGTGCAGCCCTGTCACGGAATGCACAGGAAGGTGCGTTACAGATGCAATACCTCCCAACCTTCTGGTGTCCATGCAGACCATGCGGAACTAAAAGCTAAAGCTATGGTGTTATAACTTAAAAGCTGAAAACAGTTTCTGTCCCATACATGATAAAATTCAGGACATGGTTAAGTTGTTCACAGTTTGCTAGAACAGACACATAATAGCAAAGGATACTCATAGTGTATCTATCTCCATGGAAGAAGAAGGCCGTTCCCACTCTGCCCCAGCAAATCTTTATCCAGGTGCGTCTAAGCTAGTATTTAGTCTTGAGCAGCAGCTCAGGAGAAAGCATGCACCTGCGTAGAGGTGTATTTATGAATGATGTTAGATTATAAGATTACAGGCTAATCATCATAAACAGAAAGGCCCAGTGTTTCTAATGACTTCTGCAAGACATAAAAGTAGTGGCTGCTGTATATGACAATAAGAATACCAGTTTACATTTCTTAGACACTGTGACTGATGCTCTAGCAGGGCACTAACACAGGCAGGAAAAACTGAATCTGCTTGCTTTCTCGAAAAATCATTTCACAACACTCTACCTCAGGTAGTGATGAAGGCTGTCCAGGGCTGGGAATTTGAGAAGTATTACTGTGCTGGACATGTATAACTGTCTGCGTGGAAACAATGGCACTGTTCTTTCCAAATCATTTATGAATCGAGTCATTGCATTTTTTTATGTGGATATCACTGATTTGGTAGGTTAGTGCTCCTACAAGAGTCAAGACATTTTGTTCTAGCTTTTTATTAATAATTAGTCTATGTCGAAGACAGTATATTTAGATATTAATCATGCTGAAGTGACCATGTACTGGAATAGTTTTTCCTCTATTAAATACTAAGCCAATATCATGCTTCTTGCTATATGCAATTTAGCTGCTATCTCACTATCAGGGATCAGTATTGGGTCCAGTCTTGCTCAACTTATTCATCAATGACCTGGATGAAGGGACAGAGTGCACCCTCAGCAAGTTTGCTGATGACACAGAACTGGGAGGAGTGACTGGTACACCAGAAAGCTGTGCTGACATCCACTGAGACCTGTGCAGGCTAGAGAGTTGGGTGGAAAAGAACCTCATGAGGTTCAACAAGGGGTTGGCCTGCAGCTCAGCAGAGAAGGGCCTGGGAGTCCTAGAGAGTGACAAATTAGCCAGTAGCCATCAGTGTGCCCTTGTTGCCAAGAATGCCAACGGTATCCTGGGGTTGGGGTTCATTAAGAAGAGTGTGGCCAGCAGGTCGAGGGAGGTTCTCCTCTCTCTCTACTCTGCCCTAGTGACGGCCCATCAGGAGTGCTGTGTCCGGTTCTGGCTCTTCCCAGTTCAAGAAAGACGAGGAACTACTGGAGAGAGTCCAGCGGGGAGCTACAAAGATGATGAGGGAACTGCAGCACCTCTCCTGTGGAGAAAGGCTGAGCGAGCTGGGGATACGTAGCTGAGGAAGAGAAGACTGAGAGGGGACCTCATCAATGCTTATAAATATCTCAAGGGCAGGTGTCAAGAGGATGGGGCCAGACTCTTTTCAGTGGTGCCCAGCGACAGGACAAGGGGCATCAGGCACGAACTGGAACACGGGAAGTTCCATCTGGACATGAGGAAAAACTTCTTTACTGTACTGGAGCAGGCTGCCCAGAGAGGTTGTGGAGTCTCCTGCTCTGGAGATATTCAAAACCCACCTTCTC
>KL260360.1:0-22020 GCA_000699545.1 Podiceps cristatus
TTTTTTTCATCTTACTTTCTCTGCTGCCGTCCTGCTGAGGAGGGGGAGTGATAGAGCAGTTCAGTGGGAACCCGACAGCCAGCCAAGGTCAACCCACCACAGCTGGTCAAAGCAAATTTATTCCTAGTGTTGAGGTTACATTAACTTTCATGGCTTATTTGACCTTTTGTCATTCTGCTCAGATTATTTGGGAGGCAAAGCCACCTGCTTGTGGGTTTTACAGCTCTGATACCTTGTTCAGGAGAACTGAGTTTGCTCAACCTATTTATTTCACATTGGTTACAAAGTGATACCCAATGTCAACACCTACCCACCTAAGCTCAGTTCATAGCAGCTTCTGATAAAGGAGCCAGACACACCCACAAAATCCTCAGAATTTGCACTATGTATTCTTCCTAGTGTGTATCCTGGTCATCTTATCTAGGGCTGCTCCTTAAGTTGAAATTTTATTGCTAAATATTTACAGGTTCATTTACTTGTACCCATCTTACAGGTGGATTTTACAGTTCATTGTCAAAAATCACAATATACACAACAGCAGCGTGAAAAGAGCTAGAATGGTCATCTTACTGCTAAAGGATCTAAGGAAAACAGAGAATCAAACACATGACCAAATGCTATGGCATGTACCCAGAGATTATTTGTTCTCATTCTGCAATCAAAGGCTATAATTCTACAATTAAAGACATTCACATGTTTTGGGTTGGATTTTCCTTAGCAACATTTAACTAATATTAACATTTACTAATGATAACTAATTAAGCTTTTAATGAACACCATGCATAAAACTCCAGATAGCTTATTTCTGCCCTGCATGTACCCTTAAAGTCTACATTATGACATTTTAAAGTTGTTTGATATAAAACAACTAGGTCCCAGAATGTTTCCACTAGCAGACTGTAATCCACAGGGCTGCTTCCCGCCCAGAACGCTGAAGTGTGGCAATCTAGGAGAGTGGGGTTTGTGCTTGCATCCCAACATCTGCTTTCATATATATCAGAAAAACAGGTCCCATTTGGACTCCTCTTTAAAGCTACTGGATAGGACATTATTTTATTGTCTCATGTTCTATAAAAAAGCACTCTGCCATTTGGAAAGGAGAAAATTTTTATAAGGCAGAATAAACGTGAGCATATCTGAGATGCTTAATTAAGTTTTGTCTCAGACACATTCACACTTTCTGCATTGCTGGCTGATGCTGAAGGTACATATCATCTAGTTCAGTGGACAAAATTTGGGAAACAGTTTAAAATAATATAATTTTATATCAATTTCATGCTATTAGATCGTCTTGTTATAAGGGTTTTATCCATCTGGGGATGAAAAACAGCAACATGACTTAGTTAACTGAAGAGCAGTAAACAATGTTGCACCTATGACAGTCATATAAACCACTTGTAGTGATTCAGAGAGTACCCACTATCATGGAAGAGTCAGACACTACCTGCTTTTCCTTCCTCAGCAAGTCTACAGACACATTAGATGAACTGTAATAGAACTCCATAACTTTTAAGTAGTGTGTGGCACTTACCCCAAAAGCAACACTGCCTGCCATCCCCAAATACTGTGTACCAAGCATCTCTTTTGCAGGGAGCTAGAATTTCACTCCAGAACCTATGTCCTCAAAAAATTCACAGCCCTTTACCTGTTATTAAAGTCAAGTCTAAACAGGTAGGTATCATCCTTCCTTACAGACCACCTCTCTCTACTCTGCTGCTACACAGCTGAGCTAAGGCCAAGCCGTACCCCAGCTGGTTATAAAAAGAGAATACCTAAAGGACATCTTTCCCCCTGCCTCCCTTCTTTATTTACTTTGGCAGGGACAGCCCCAGCCAAAGCAATGTGAGTTCAGAGCCTCCTAGGCAGCTGTGAAGCCCATCTGTGTGTGTGTGAGCGGGAGGGAGGGAAGGAAGCAGGGAGAGGGAGAGGGAGGCATTCTGGCTGGCACAGGGAATACTGAACTGAATGGTACAGTGCTGGGAGGAGCGAAGAAAAGGGTTACAAGGGTTACTCCTCTGGCTTTGCTTCCGCAAGGATCCCTGCGTTGTGTTTGCATCTAAGGGCAAAGCTGCTGGTGGACATCTCGCTACCGATACCTGCAGACACCCTTCAGTGCCGTTCCTTTCCCTCTCTGGCCTCCTCCAAATACACTTCCAAAAAAGATCACACTTAAAATTCTCTTCAGGTACAAGTAGGTGAGAAGATAAATGGCTTGGATTTTCTTTAGTTACTTTTATAAATTATTCACGGGGAAAGACACATTTCAGTGCGCTGACTTAAAACACAATTTTGTTTCATTCCTAAAAATACATGGGCTTCAACTAGCACACCAAATCTTTTCAGATATATATAAAAGAGTAGTTTCCTCCACAAAAGTATCTCAGGTCAAACTTACCTCCATGAGAGCAGCTACAACTTAGGCTTTTGTCACCCCCGAATTTTATATGTATTTTTTCATATTTAATCCAATAGTTAATAATAGAAATAATAGCACCATATAAATAGGTAAGTTGTATGTACTACTGCAAATACACAAGACAACTTCCTGAAAAATATGCAAAGCCAAGTAATCTGACAAACTAACATCATTCTATACTTTTCAATATTATTTTTAAAAAGATGTTTTCTATGTAGTATTTATCCTTCTGAAATTATTTCAAAGTACTTTTAATGAAACTAATATAGAAAAGGCAAAGCTGAAGGAATTATACATGAAGAAATGTTATAGACTAGGTTTTATATATTTGAATCCCAGTTTAGCATAAAACATAGTAAAAAATCTGTTTTACTGGTTTGGGCAGATTTAGCACTACATGGTGTGGCTTTTAGACCTTCTAAAGCTAGAATTTTAAAAAATTTGTAAGACAAGCAGTAGTTACACTCTATTCTCTCCTCAGTGGAAAGGAGGTTTGCTTTCCATTTGGAGACGATACATTTAGCCTCATCTAAAGATGAAAAATTAGATTAATTTTGAATTGGCTGCATTCTAGTTTTCTAACCAAACCAAGCTATCAAAACTGTGCCAGTTATTTGGCTTCTAAAATACAGTAAAGTGTATAGACTTCAATTTGTAAGAACAAGCAGGCATAAGGCCCGTAATTGAGCACAAAAATTGAAAGTTTGTTTTTCAAATGATGAGGTACCACAAAATGCCTATTGGGGGTGGGGTGGGGGGGTGGGGAGGTCTCAAGGCAAGTTTGTACTAATTTTCTCATCTCTTCCAAATTATGATGAATTTAATGCATTACTAATATTCTAATAATGGTAGGTTACATAACAAAAATAATCTAGAAAAGACCATTTCTCTGTGTAAAGGTTGAAATTCTGAAGCTGAGTTAACTGAATAGGATGCTAGAGAGAAGCGCATTTCAGTGTTAAAAGAGCCTTTGTATTTTAAAAGTTCTATTAAGTAACACAGAGAAGTTTCTTTCTGCTTTTTTCTTTAGAAAGTAAGCTACATTGAAGCTACTACAGACTTGGATTGAAAAATTCAAATGCTGGACATTATCAATGACAGAGTGACAGAGTTTCCCTGTGCAGAGGTTAGAAAAGACTCAGCTGAGAAAGGACGTCTGAGCTCCATAGGGAAATATCAGCCAACTTTCATTACTGAGCCCACTGGTAAAGAGCCAACTGCTAGCTGCAATGAAAGTTTGCTAGTAATAAACCAAGACTCCAAAAGTACAATTGTCTGAGGCTCGAAATCTGAGCCAGCTGAAGCTTTTAAAGTTTAGGTGTTTTCAGTAGTAATTTGAAAACAAAACAAAACAAAACAAAACATAAACACACCATTTTACAACTCAGATATAAATTCATGGATACTGTTGATTTTCAGCTCCCTCATGCTTATCTAAACCCCATGGCAAGTAAGGCTTTTTTCCAATAAAGATTTCCAACGGACATTATAATTTGGGGTTTTCAGCTCCATTGGTTAAAAAAATATTACACTGCCTTTTATTAAACTTGGCAGCCAGGGCAAACTCCCTAACCTAACACAAACCATGTGCTTGGAAAAAGCAGCTCCTAAACAGAAAAAAGGGAGTTTTTAAAGTTAGTTATAGGCTGGCATTTCAGTAGAATAAAGCTACCTCTAACAGCTTGACAAGCTGACTTTTTCCATTTGGATGACAACTCCCACTTTTACTAAAGGCAACGAACAACATGAGTCATGTTGATGCATGTTTGTATTACTAAACATGAAAAAATTGAACTCAAGCGCATTTGATACGCAGTTGTTAAATGGCTTCAGAAATCTGGATACAAAGAGAAACGGCTGTGGAAGTGATGAGGTTGGTTGACTGTCCAGTCAACTGCTAGCCGTATGCAAAGTTTAGCACAGGCAATCTACTGGGAAAGAAGATACCTCTCTCATGGGATGTCTGGCTAGGTGACTTATCTGAACCAAAGGGACAACTATGGCTCTTCAGGTGCTGTAAAGGCTTAGTCAAATCTTGCGGAAACATCACAGATTTATTGTGCTGCTTGTACTTGCATTCTGCCTCATTCAGGACGTCTGTTGCCGGAGATTAGACAGAAAGGGTAAGACAGGCCTCTGTTGAAAGCCAACAGACCGGAGAAAATGTAACCATTAACAATGAATGATCTTGAAACAAATATATCTCCAACATTAATTATTCATGATAGAAGTTAAGAAACTGCAAACAAACCCACCCCTTCAAATAGGAACTTTATGCCTGTTATGTATCCTGGAGTTGCTTTCCATATGTACAGTCACCTGCCATTTTCCATCCTGGCAGTCTGTTGTTACTGCTTCAGTCCAGCTGCCAGTGACTTTTATGGCACTTGCATTTGGAAGCAACAAATGCACAGAAGCAGCCTACCACACAGCAAGAATTCGGGCAGCAACAGAGAATACTAATTGGCTGTAAAAACTGTCGTTATGGATGAACGAAGACAACAAGAACCGTCAACTGATGTAAAATTGAGAATGCTGCAAGTTACTGCAGGGTGAGATGCACCCGGGATAGAAAGCTGGTATGACCATTTAGGATGGGAAAGACTTGAAACAAATTCAACCATATCTCGCGCACACACAAAAAAATCCCTAGACTTTGATACAAAATTTCTATATGAGGAAAGGAAGCAGAAACAGCTTAACTGATCCTTCTCCTGCCTTCTGAGCTCCAAAGACAAGTATCAGAAATGCAGAGCAAGGTCCAAGTAAACTTCACCTCTATTGCAGTCAGTAAGAGTACAAGTTAACTTTCTAGTAAATGCTGATTTGCCCAAAAGGAGCAGCAAAACACTCCAGGCAGCTAATCTCTCACAGCTTCTTACTCTTCTCAGGTGGTTCAAGTTATTAGTCTTATGCCTCTTGTTTCAGAAACTAATTTCTTGAAATAACTACTGTGAAGTACACTTGGATTTTTTTATTGCTTAGCTAATGACTGAGACAAAACCTAGCTCTAGAACTGGCTTTCCAACTTTTCTGGCAGTCATGTTAGCCAGCAACATATTTATAAATAACTGCAATTTAACACTTGAGAACTCTTCTGAGAAGGCAAGTGTACGTTAAAAAAAAATGGTTTGCTTTTTTAATGACAAGTGTTTACTTTCCTTTATGATAGAATTCATTTAGCATAGTCCATAGCTTACTGTGTAAGACAACTCAGAGCCAAAGTAAGCAGAGATGTATTTCTCTCAAGATCAAATCGACAAGACAAGGAAAGCACATCCAAGATTTTTCATTATGAGTAAACTGAAAGCTATGTGGTTTTTTCTCTCACAATGCTAATGGCTAGAGCGGATCCCTGTATCTGTTACCCTGTGGGTGCCCAAAAGGACACTAAACCAGATTGCTTTTCATCTGAGCGGGACTTAAACCTGATCACCTGCTGCTCTTCTCCCCACAAGAAGTCCACAGGGGAACGGCAAGGTTATAGGATTGGCCCTGAGTGCAGAATGTATGCCCATAAGAGATTCTCCTCCTTTACCTTCCCCTCACCCCCTAAAAGTTAAATTCATCAGCCCTTTGTGTTTTGGAAGCAGTTACAAAGAAGGTAACCTTGGGTTCCCCTTTGGGTTAGGAATGCAACTCCAGCACTGTTCGGGTATTTTGCAATGTTTTTTGGTGTTCAAAAATATCCAACACCTATTTTAAAATTAAATCCCTTTCGGTCATCAGTACCCTTACTGATTCACAAGTTGGACTAACTGCCTCCTCTGGAACAGAGGAGAGATGTCAAAGATTACTGACTAGGATGCTTAACCATGCTATAGCTGCAGCGGGTGTCTGAGCAGGCTAATTGAGGATGTGTACATTTGCTTGAGTTACATTAACACACACTTGACTTAGATAGGAGTGGAAGAACCATAAGAAAATGTATTTGTACATGCTGGAAGTCTATTTTCTTGGATGGAATGGTCTTTCCTAGCAAGCAGTCTCAAATTTAAACCAAGTTCTTCAGGAATATTTTCAAGTCAGTAATATTCCTCTGACCACTCCAGGCAGGATACTATGGGTCTTCTCTTTTGCATCTCTTTTCCAGTGTTTGTCCCCTTTTCTTTATTACATCTGTTGGGACAGACAGTTCACAGACCACTTGCTTGGTGTGATTTCTACCAATTTGTCTGTTACAGCCACTTGAACAGAGTATTCATCTATCAGACTCAAGAGCCCAGCTTTTTGACAGCTGGGGATTTCTTTCCTGATTCACAATTCTGCGCTCATACAGTCTGATAAATATATTCCCTTTTTCCCAAAATATCATTCTCTGCAGACAAAGGCTTACTATAGTTCAACAGAATTTCTTTCATATTGTGTTTAAATGTTTCAATCCATATACCAGCAGTAGGCAATTAATTTCTGGTTGTAAGGCCTAAGCTCATTCAAGGGGAATCTGAAGCTCTGTGCTCCATCACACTAAGTGGATGTGCCTTGCCAAGAATGGAAATGTCATACATTTTTGCTGTTGTATTCCATGTACATTGTGAGAAACAAAATCCCTGGTCTGATTCCCGCCCGTGTTGCTTAAATGTCAATATAGGCACAAGGTGCAGGGGTTTTTATTTAGGAAAAAACTATTTTTTTTCCCTTTTCAAAATGTACATGCAAAGCAGCCACATCTACTGTTTCATCATTCATGTGAGACTGCCTGATTTCTAAACTATTGCTTATGAGAGTTTGTAGTAAAAAACACTCCTTGTAAAGAATATTTTTTCCCCTGATCAGACTGAGGAAGGTGCAAAGGGATTTTTTTTCCCATACAATGCTAACTGATTTTCTCCTGTAGTAGAACATGACCCTCTGTAACCTTGAGAACTAAATCTAAAACAAGAACACTTGGCCAGGACTATAAACGTTCAGCATTGTGTTTTAATATTTTCACTTTCTGATTTATTATTTGAAAAATAGATGGAAGTCTAATTTGCTGGCATGAGACAGGAATTTTATTATATTTATTAAAAAGTCAGACACATCAATGTAAATCACCAGATCATACTTGCCAGTAAAAGTGCTTTACACACAGAACAGTGTGTAAAGACAGATGCTAACCCATCAGGATTGCCTGGTATTTGATGGAAACTGAATTTCTTGTGAGAGAATTGAGGGGGCTGGGGTTTGGGTTTTGTGTGACTTTTTGTGCGTGCATCTGAAATACACAGTTTTCCCGCCTGCAGGGCATGCATCAGGTTCAGAATAAGGTTCATATTCCCCATCACGTGCAGCAATACATAGAAAGTAAGTAGTGCTGCACAGTCTTTAAGGCTTTTAGGCTGATGATACTTCCTAAGAACAACAAAGTTGTTTTCTGAGCAGCAATGAAAATGGCATGGGGCATAGGCAGAGGAGACAGATGTTCCAGCCAGGAATTCTCTAACCACAAATGGATTCAGGAAAGAGGCATTTCTTTCCTACCAGTTTCACCATTTAGTAACTTTAAAGTGGGTTTCGTTCAAGGGTTTCCTATTTACTCTTTCCGTTTTCTACTCCTTAACCTTCCTTCTGTGCTAAGCTCAGTGTGAAACCACTAAAGTAATCATTTACCTTTTGAAGCCACAGCATTAAGGTGGCTTCTGAACCCAGGGCGATACCAGTTTGCAGAGGCTTAGTGACAAGTAACGTAAAGGTGAAGGAGACAAGTACAGGACTGCATAAAAATGTAATTTGTATTAAGAAGTACCTAAAGGTAAGGAATGCACAATTCCACCTCAAGTGCTATTCCCCTAGTTTTCATTGAGAAAGGACTTTTGCAGATTTTAACAGACACCTGTTCCTGGACTATATGACTAGTAGGGAGAAACACTGTGTGCTATGAAAAAGGAATCAGGATACGAAAGCAACAGCTAAAATTGCCCTCCTTCTCCATGTTCTGTGTTACAGAGCTAGAGAAGACAGTAGCAATTGCCCTGATTTATTCTTGGGGAGCCAAAAGACAATTGTAGAAAAAGTAAAGGGAGGTAAAAAGAAACTCTAAGTAAGTCTAAGTAAATTAGCCCACTTAAACCTGCTGCAAAATAGTGAAGACTGAAGTGCTAAGGGTCAAAAGTTGCCAGACTCCCAAGCTCACATGCCCTTTGAGGAGAAAGGTATGGTGATTGGGATTGCCTCAGTGCTCCAAGTACAGCAAATTTAGTGTAAAATGCAGCTTCAAGACAAAACCACCCTGATCCTGGTGGGGTTATGAGTCAGTCCTACCATTCAGGACACCTGGGAGTTAACATCAACAGGAAGCAGAGCATCTCAGTAGTAGCTCTTGAAAAACAGGTAACCACATTTGGGTGTACATATCTTAAACCATTAACGATGAAACTGCTGTAAAAATTCCACCTCACTGGCTCATATACAAAGAAAAATAAATTCTCAGCTTCTGTAAAGTAACAGGAGATCTGTAGCCGAGCTACAGTTTCTGTCTCTGTAGAACATTAAGTACACAAAGTATTCCCTTAACCAATTACTGTTTAAGAGAGTAGTGTTTTCTATTGGTAGAAAGATAAGTACATAATCATAACAAAGATCAATAATCACTAAAGTCGGAAGGCTTTTCTAATTCAAGGATCTTTTGCAATGTTTGCTTCAAAAAGCCTGTCTGATAATCCTTGTAATTTTAAGTAAAAGATGACAGTCAACCTTCATAAAACATTTGAAATTTGACCACTGTCAACTGCAGTTTACATACTTAAGGAAAAATACTTAAGATGCAAAAAATTAATATGCTAGTTAAGAGCTTGTATGTTTTCCCCTCTGCTACCTGTAGTCAGTTGAGGAAAGGATTTTGCTTTGCCCTGTAAAGCTTACCTGTAGACAGGATTAGGTCAGAACCAACTATTTCTGGGGAGATTGAGAGATTTTATGCCATAAGTGACATAAGATTCATTTCACCAGGAATTGATTTTGCAAGATATTGAGAAATGCAGCAATGGATTTATGCTTAGAATTAGGTATGCAGTTAAGTATTTTGCTGCCCTAAATTGCAGAAAAAAAAAAAAAAAAAAAAAAAAAAGAAAAAAGTTCTTATCCCATTGAAAGTATTTCATAGTCTACAAGTAGGTTAAAGACCACTTTTTATTGAAGTTACTTAATTAACACAGCATCTTTACCTTGGACCAATGTTGCTCATAGAATCATATAATCACAGACTATCTCAAATTGGAAGGGACCCAAGAGAGTCCAACTCCCTGCTCCTCGCAGGACTACCTAAAAATAAACCATAGGTCTAAGAGCATCCTCCAGATGCTCTTTGCACTCTGCCAGACTTGGTGCCGTGACCACTTCCCCGGGGAGCCTGTTCCAGTGACTGACCATCCTCTCAGTGAAGAGCCTTTTCCTAATTTCCAATCTGAATTTCTGAAAGATGCATTGCAGAGATGAAATCTAATATTAGTTGGAGATGAGCAAGTTTAGTAAAACTGAGTTTAGATTAAGAGTCAAAATAGCTAAACATTTACCACAAGTTGCTGTATGATCTTACCTTTGTAATTTCTCCCCACACTAGGGCCTTCTTGGACACTAGGTTTTTGGTTTTTTTTTTTTCATTTATTTTCTTCCCACCTTAATATTATTTTTTTTTTTTTTACTACATACATTTTAAAAATTTAGGTTTATTAATTTACTTGAGGAAAAAATCTCTTTCTAGAAGAAGTAAGTAGGCATGATATATGATTCCAAGTCAGGAGCAGTAAATTGTACATCAAGAAATGTTTACTTCTAGTCAGGTTCAAGATTGCAGCTTTTAAGATTGTACATATTTGTGTGTAACAGTCAAAGTAAGTGCTAGAATTCACTTAATCAGATTTTTTAATTAGCATAGCTATATGACAAAGACATGAATTCCATTCTCATAGTTCTAGCATACACAAAGCTACTTAGTTAATTAAAAGGTTTTTGTAAGACAGGCCGCAGGGTAACTCTAGTCACATTTTTTGTAGGGTCATCCTAAGACTAATGAAGGGCACTGGCAATTCATGTAGCCTGTTAGCTAAGATGATTTAAATTAATGAGTGATTTTAGAGATTACTTGAGATGATTTTCAGGAAATGCAACTAGATTCTGAAATAACCATTTCAAAATTTCAGGTAGGACAATCCAAATTGATACTACTCTACTGTGAAAGTAGTGACCCAGTATGAAAATACTATATTCTGTTGAATATAAATAGCTTATTAACAATTTTGCTGGGAAGGACAAGAGGGGAACCTCTTAAAATATGGTTGGAAGACAAACTCTCCCCTTTTACTATTCAAACTATTAGCAGAGGAGAAAACATTCCATATGAATCTTGCAAAATGGCTGCAGCACTTTCACACCGTATTATAGAGATAGGTTCAAAGACTTGACAGTCTACAATGTTATGCATTATTTCCTCCATATTATAGTTCTGTCCTAAAATGTATACTTGAAAATGTCAAGAACTATAAATACAGGGGAGCAGAGGCACAGAACACTCACTTTCTTTCTTGGTGTTTAAGACTGAATATGAGACATCACAAGAGTAACTGTTTTCTTAAACTATTTTTATAGCATATTATTAAAGAGGAAAACTAAAGCCTTTTACATAATTGTACTACATCTTTTGCAAAGTTCACCAGCGGAAAGAGTTTAGCATCTAGGATTTCAGGGAGCCACAGTACACACGTGGTTCTTATAAACTAGAACTAGTTTTGAGTCAAAGTTCTACAGATTTTATTTTAAAATTTGCAGCTGACAGGTAACTGTCAGCTAGGCTTTCTGTATCCTTATGCGAAAATTAGACAAAAGAAATGAAAGAGCACTGTGACAACAGAATGTTGCTTTAAGTGCTATTTCTTGGTCAAAGTTGAAAAACTACCAATGAAAACATTAAATCCTTAAAACCTTGTGAATATTAAGATTTTTAAAAGGAGCAAACTAATCTGAAAGGTCAAAAGTCATTATAAATTCAATTCCATGTATAATAGAGGGGTGGGGGAAAAAACCACCAAAACCTAGCAAATTAATGATGCATGGATGGAAGAAAGGATAGGATAATGTCCTTCAACTTCCAATAGAAGTTTTTAATTGCTATGTAGTATTGAAAAGTAATTATATGGGTGGGCTTTTGTTGTTTTGTGATTTTTTTTCTTGTTTCATTTTGTTGAGTTTTAGAAAACACCTGTCTAATTATACAGTTTGTACATCAGTACTGGAGTCAAATTGAAAACATCGTATTTGTTATTTGTATGCAAAATTATACTGTGATCCTACATACAAACTTAATGCATGCACAGAATGTACATAAACACTGAAGTTGAGCACCTGCAGTTTCTTCTAGCATATTCCAGCAATAGCTCCAGTTCTATGCAAGCTAAGGCAATGGACCTGGAGGAGAAGCACTTTCAAACCATTGCCTGAATAGGTTACACAACTAACATGCTGCCAGATCAGTACATTTAGTGAGTTCTCCATTGCCCTTTGTCCGGGTTTCAGCCAGGACGGAGCTAGTTCTGTTTTCAGCAGCTGCTGCGTTTTGGATTTAGTGAGTGGAAAGTGGTGATAGCACGCTGCTGTTGTTGGTTGCTGCTGAACAATCAAGGACATTTTGCAGTTTCCCAAGCTTTGCTGATGTGCAGGTGCAAACACTTGGGAGGGGCACAGCCAGAAGAGTTGATCCAAACTGGCCAAAGAGAATATTCCATACCATAGACGTCATGCCCAGTTAAGTGAGGGTCAGCCATTTGCTCTTGGGCTCCAGTTCCTTGTTCGGTTTGATTTCTCTTCATGTTTCCTTCTTGTTACCTTATTTTTGTTTTATTTTGTTCAGGCCTGTTTGTTCGGCTGTTTGTTCCCTCACGTGCTCTCTCTGGAACTGGCAGTTCTGGGATGGCTGCGGGGGAATATCCCTGGTCTCTGACCGCGGCTTGGGAGGGGCTTTATCGTTCGTCGGGTGGTGAGAAATTGTGCAGTTCATTTTATATATTCTATTATCCTTATACATTATTGTTATCATGAATATACTTTTATCTATTTTTTTCTCAACCCGTGAGTTCTCCCTGATTCTCCTTCTCACCCTACTGGGGTGGGGGAGTGGGGGCTGGGGTTAGCAAGCAGCTGAGCAGTCTGGTTATTATTCGGAGTTAAACCACGACACCCTTAAACAGAGAATTAGCTAACTTTGTAATGATGACAGATTCAGAATAGACCTTTGTAGACATTAAATCTGACTATTCTGATCAGACAAGAATTATCTCACTTTCTGTTTCCACTTCCCTCAAATACGACAGTCAAAAGAAACAGTAAGGAGGCCTGATTCCCATCTATTAAAACATGGTTTAGCTCCATTGTAGCTGACAGAAATCTTCTGGGTTCACAGACTTGTCACCAAGATCAGCAGCTGGATGTTGGCCTCAGAGTTTTTGAGAAGATGAAGCCTGAAGTCACTGGAGTCAGGTTTGCCCACTAGCAACTAAAATACCTGGTGTTTTATTTAACAGAAACATCTTGGGAAGCTGGCAAAACCAACCAACCCCCCGCCCCCCCTCCAAAACAAAACAAAACAAAACAAAACAAAAACAAAACAGGGAGGGACTTGGGTAAGATAAGTAGTTGCATCACTTCTCTTTCCTCCTGCCTCCCCACTGTAATTTCTGGGCAATCTATGTCACTTTCTATAGCTAAGTTACAATTTAGGGAATTACTTCACCATTAAAAATGCTGAGTCATCTTTGCTGAGACAGGGAAATAACATAATAATGACACAATTGGGGAATAACTTGATGTAGTGTTTAACCCAGCATTTCATGTGGTTTGGCTAGGATAAATAAAGGATAAACAGACAGCCTTGTTCTTCGCAGTATTTTAGGTTGTGTATTATGCATTAAACAGTACTGTATTGTGCGTTAAATGCAATACTATGCATTCCTGGTGGGAATAGACATGTGTGGTTTAGCTAATAATCCTGACTTCATTCTGTGTAGGAAAAGAGCTTGACTCATCGGAACAAGATGAACACAAGATGTTCAAGAATGAGATGGTTATGTGTGTTTTACTGGTTACTACCCCTGCAGACTTACTAAGAATGATGAGTTTCTTATAGATTTCCACCAAAATTCACACTGTTCTGATGGAAATATTTTGTCAGCTCTGTGCACCAACTGCTTGTGAAGACTGAGATAGATAACGCACTTAACAACAGTTTTTAATCATAATCTCAGGGGGATAAAGGCTAATTAAATGCTGCTGCAAGACAAGATTCAATTTCAGCCGAGTATCCTTTCAAAACCAGCATCGGATGGAAGGCTGCCAAACAAAACACATGTATTTGGCACCCAAGAAAGGAGGAGGTCCTCCAGGTTAACAATGCAGTAAAACCATACTTTTGATAGTTTCTCAAAGGAATAAGCCAAACGAGGCTTGGATGATCCTTTTTTTTTTTTTTTTTTTTCTGTAATAGCTGACAAGCTACTAAACAGGAGGTTGACAACAAAAGCTAATCAGTTCTTAGTTTCTCTGATACACATCAAACCTCTAGCATGTCTCCAAGCTCACTCTGTCCTTCATAGCCCGATTTAACACTAAAACCTGATTTTGGAGCAGACATTTCTAAAAACAAATGAAAAAAACCCACAACAAATGAAAAAGCAGAGCCTGGAAACAAGAACCATAATCCAGAGCTTCTCACAACTACTGTTAGACAATAGTTGTGATCCTTCTTGTGCTTTCTTTTGGCAATAAAATAATTTTTCCCTTTGCTTAGTGGCAGCACCAGACAAGGTGGAAGAAGAATGCTCTGCATTCGGCTTGTCCTGGTTATTTTGATTTTCCAGGAACTACAGAGATGGATCTGGTCCTGAATGTCTTCTTGATGACAGCTTTCACCAACACCCCATTCTAGTAGGGGCAAGAAGCACCAGCAACACACAGCAGCTTCACTGCTCTTGAGTGGGCAGAATCCTCTTCCCCACTGATGGCTGTGTACATCCTGGCTTGCTGCATACCTCAGAGTGTGCTGCTGTGCCGGGCTTCATGCATTTGCTGTCTGTGCTTAGCACAGGAGGTAGATGAGACTAGGAATTTTGGGGTTTTTTTACAGTTATAAAGTTCTGGAAGGGGGTTGACCTCACTAGCACCAAGGTAGAAGCCACCCCTGCTTTCAGCTGGGCTGACCCTGCAGTTTGCCAGAACCCCCTGATGCTACACATTAAACAATCTCAGAGCAGGTATACCACACCAGGCTTCCCGGTTCGTTTCAACACACCACCTGAGCCATTGGGACTGGTGCATTTCTTGAATGCATGTTCTAGTTGTAAAGTGCTTAATTGTGAAAGCACCTAAGTGAGGTCACCTTTTCACTTACACAGCATTCAGATGGAGGTGGCTCCGGATTTTAGTGCTAATTATGTTTAAGTCTTATTTTAAATGCAATAAAGGGCTATCCATGTAGCCATGGATTCTCAAAAAAAATTAAAACTTTTCAGATCTCTGCTTTAAGTGAGCTCAATGCTAAGAGAATAAGGATTTCTCTCCTTTTTCCCAGGTTTGTGTAAATGAATCATGAATCATTAACAATGCGTAACTGTAAACCATTTCATTGGTAAATGACATTAACAGCCATAAAGGCTGCCTTTTTTTTTTTTTCTTTTTTTTTTTTTTTTTTTTTTCTTTTTTTTTTTTTCCCTTTATTTAGGGATCTAAGCACAAGTTTATAGTGACTTTTCAGAGCTGTCTGTGTAGGGACTTGCCCTTCCTCCAATTGGTGTCTCTCCTGGAACAAGTGAAGTAGGCAAGACAAATCAGAACTGGCCCTGTGACATGTGGAGGTAAGAGAGGTGTCTAAAGAAGAAAAAAATTTCTTTCAACTTCTACAGTTATGAGTATACCCCAGAAGGCAGAAGTCTTTTTAATTCATGCAATCACACTTTTACTACACTTTTAAATACCTAATGCATTTCTTCAAAAGCACCATTAGACAACATTAAATACTGTAAATTGTGTGTGTTTAACAAGTGATAAAAAGAACAAAGAGGTTATATAGACAAATTAATCTGGTATTGTTTGAAAGGAAGTTCACAGCACTTTTTAAATATCTTACTGATTTAAAAATAGCTCTTCCATTAGCTTCAAAGGAAAAAGACCATGACATCTGAGAAATTCATTAGCTCTACACAAAGTACCAAATAACTTCGATTCTATGCAATTGTTTAAGTCTAAGATACAGAACAAAACAACAGCTCAGAATCTATTTTCAGAAAAAAATGTGTATTATTTTAAGCTCACATAAGTAAATGGTGAAGTGAACGAAAGTGTGCTAGGAATGTGACTGCTGGCAATGGCAGATAACACTACTTATTTAGGTTTATTTGAAATTGTCCTGAGATGGAAATACTTTAGAAATATTGCCTAGAAAGCCTGCTGTTAACATTTGAAAAACACTACAAAAATATACTGGTATGTCAGATAGATAAACAAAACTACAATTTTCATATGCTATGAATACTAAGAAAGTTTGCGGAAAATAGATAATCTGTGGGGATATTTCTTCTCACACTTAATATAGGAGGCTTATTTCAATGTACTTAAACATCTACAAGGTAAAGGGAGAATAATGATCTTTCCTCTGCTAGCTCTTCTGTGCAGATATTTAAATGGTGTAGTCAACATTAAATGTCTTCACTGCTTCTTTAGCATATGAATTCCTCAAAGTGATATGATGTACATCCCCAGAGAAGTAAAATTTTCTGCACTTCTCTGAGAGAATGAGATTGAGACACTTTTAAGTATGCCACTGTGCTGAGACTCAAACCTCAGTCCCGTGAGTTCCAGGCTAATGCATTAACTGCTGTACAGCAATTAAAAGCAGTATCACATACACCTCAGACCTTATCTATCTAACATCAACACAAGTTTAAAAAAACCACAAGTCATCATGCTATAACAAAGTATTGCACTGTATCAATATGCACACCAATACTCACTATGCTTGAGGGCTGAGGGCCTTCAGAAGAGGACCAGCAAAAAAGGCTAGGATCCTTACTGAAGTTTGTACTGGAGTCCATCCTAGTTTAAGAAATAAAAATAGATGACAACCTTCAACCAACCCAAAGAATCTGCATAAATCATATCAGCTAAAGATTATCTAATTCTGATTCAATTTTAACATCTCCAACACGCTTTCCCTAGCTAACATATTCCAATAGATCATACCTTAATGTATTGCATTGACTGTGTATCTTTGCAGTTGGGCATTTTAACAGCAGAAATACCTCAATATGTCTTGGTTTGATTATCTTAATATTCGTTACTGCTTGAGAATTCTCTTGAAGGCCACTACTCCATGAAGAAAGCCAGGGTTATCACTTTTAGTTGCTGTCATTAGGAGGCTCATACCCATCCTAAGATAGAAGCACAGTCAATGCTCTGTCATATTCCTAGAAACTTCTTGCACATAGCAAAAGCAGCGATATTAGAAAGAATCAGAAATCCTTCAAGACTGTTCTCAGCTGGAACTAGGTCACTGGATAATAGCTCTTGATTAACATTCAAAAGTTTAAAATAGCCCATACCATTTTTTCCCTGAATCTCAAAGCTTATTCTGGAATAGCAAGACTTGACACCACAGGAAGAAATCACACTTCCCTGCAATGAGCAGAAGCTTCTGACTAGATACATATCTATTTTTCCAGAATCTGTGGGTGTCTAAGCTCAGCATTTCCATTCTAAGCTCATCTCCAGATGAAAATTGCACTAAAGAGGACAGATAGAAGTGGCAAATGGAGCAGAAAGAAGAGCAGCAAAACTCCAGTTTGCTTCAAAACTTACTGCACGTGCTGGTTCACTTTCTATAAACCACTGCACCTCAGTACTTTGGGTAAGAACCTACCTTTGTCTGAGTTGTAAACATGACTATTTAAGTAGTCAATTAATCTAGGTTCACATTCCTCTATCAAACAGTAGAAAATGTATTCTATAAGCCTTAAAAAAATTGCTGTATTATGTCACCAAAAGTAGATCATAAGGCTTAGCATATTAGCTTCTGGAAAGTAGCAAACATTGGAAAACTCGGTTGGATAGTGTAAGGCAGAAGGAAGTTGCATTTTGCTTCCTTTTTTTATGTTGTAATATGAGCAATCAGAATTTCCCATTGTGCCATAAATAGAACTACAATTATAAAGCCTCTAATCAGGGAACACTGTCTCTCTTGGTCTCACTTTCTTGTCATTAATATTAAAGTGGGGAAGAAATGATAGTTGCACAAACTGTAACTATAATTAAGCCCAGTAACTATAATTAAGCCTGTAACTGTAATTAAGCCCACTGCCTACTCAGCACTATAGATCTGTTTTTATTGATGCACAAACAAACATTAATTTGTTAAAGAACCATTTTGACTTACACTAAACACACTTTCTACTGTTCTAAGTATTTCAGGGCAACAGTTGTTTTCTGATGAGTTGGTTGTACTTAGGATCAGCTTGATCAGCTTTGGCACAAGATGAATGCAAACTACTGGTCCCTTCTGCTGTCTTTGTAGTAAGCGCTGTAGGCATGACAAGTAACCAAAGTGATAATAATTAAACCACACCATCTACATCCAGCTGAGAGTCCTAATATGGTAAAGTTAGACACATGGGCATAAGTTTTGCTGAAGGTTGTCTTCTTCCTTAATGTTCATAATAATATAGTTACCTTACAGGAGTAAGAGCCGCTGCCACCTGAGCTGCTCCATGAATTCTGCCAGCAGATGTTGAGGAGGTCAGTTCTCCCCTCAGTGAACCCCAGCTGACATCAGCAAGGGTTACTGTTGTGAGAGGCCAGTGCTGGTTATAGAATAATCAGATCCCAGTCACAGGTGGAGGATTCACTAGATAAAGACAGTGACATCAGCTAGTCTGCTGAAACCTCTAAGCTGTTTTACAAAGGACAGTTAGTGAAACAAACCCCATGGAATGACAAAGTAGACATATTGTTTGATGGTTTAGGAAGAGAGCAAATTGCACCTCATATGACAAGACGGACCCATATCCGATTATTCTTTCTTGCCTGCTTTCTGAACTGCTAAAGAGAACTGGATCTCACCAGTCTGATGGGTTATTCATGGTAACCTTCCACTCTGCTTAAAATGGTATTAGGATACCATGTAAACTATGATATTTAAACAGAATTGATAAAATTGATGTTTATTGCAGAGCAGACAACAAGCTTTATCTTTCTGGGTAGTAGAGAGATATGCCTTTTGTTCCCAGTCATCTTGTTCTCCAGTAGTAAGTGGATATCCCAAAGGCAAGAACAGTGACAGTATGGTTGGGAATATGGATACGGTGCAGCAGCATGTCAGAATATCTGAGTTACATAAGCTTTTATGGTTGAAGTTTTCCGAGGATATGCATTTGAATTCTTTTTCCTAGTCATGTTTTACATATCTCAATTTAATTTGGGTTCCCATGGTAGCTTCAGCCAAAACACAGAACAAGCGAGCGTATAGGTGAGAATGTACAAGAATATGTTAATCTCTTTTTTCAAGTTTAACAAGATTAAGTGAAATGAATGTTTCTCTCAATTCCCTTACAGAGGAGATCTGTCACATAACTCACGGATGACTAAAATTTAACTTGAAATTTTTGTGGCTCTTGCTGCTCAAGCCCTACCTCACAACAGCTATAAAACTGAAACATGGGCTAGATCCTCTGTGTACTTCTTAGAATCTATAAGGTAATGCTAACAGATCATGGGAGATTTAAAACATTCTCTGCTTGTGATACAGATCTTTTTTTCAAATCTTGAGACCTATATTCCTGCCTTTTATCAGAAGTACATGTGTTTGCGTTGACAGAATACAATGAAGAAACTTGAATAGAAGAAAACTTCACTACTGAAGTTTTTCAAGCATCCTGTAGTGTACGATCACAGGATATTACAAGCTGTGCACCTAACCCAGTTAACAAACTGCATGTGAGGAACATGTACTGACTTTATAGAATAATGAAAGGGAAACATTACTGTTGGCCCATGAAACTTGGTTGTTACATTGACCATGTCAGATTGTGACCTTGTTCATGAAGCAGTACTTTTTACCCCATGCTGTGCTAGTGAAGCAAGAAAAATACCTTGCACCTTGCAATGCCATTTTTGATGCCTATTAACTGGCCTCTAATTAAGGGATACAATAAGTGTAAGGATATCTGCCCCAAGTAAAATCTGGGCTTGCACCTATTTTATCAAAGAATTAGCACAACTATTGACTTTAACTGACTCAGGATTATATCCCAAATATTACCTTTTTGTGGTGTCTTTGGGCAACTAACAGGGCTTCTGATCTTCCCTTTTCTGGCTTTGCAAAGTCTTTGTTCCTTTTAGATAGTCAGAAAGTTTAAAAACGTGCTCTGAAAGGCCCCCTCACACACACTGTAGGTACTTTGCAATACCTCAATAGCCAAGAGGTGCTTCCACGTGTCTTCTAAATATGGCTTAATGGAATGTCCAAGTAAAGGAAAATTGATTTAAGGGAGTAAAGAATTTAAGAATTAGACATAAACTTATGTTTTTGGTTTTAATTTTAATCTTATGTTTTGTTTTTAATTACTCAGTTCATACAACATTTACCAGGGCAGTATACTTAAAAGAGTATGAATGAATGTTCCATTCTTTCTTGAATTTCAGGTTAACATGAAAAGAATTTTAGAGTTCCACTGAAATCCTTAAACACATACATTCCTTACCCATTCCTTAACATCCTTAACTATTACAGTTACTGAAAGAAGCAATTTATAATAATCAGGGAAGAGCCTAAAGTCCATTTGAGAAGACAGTCATACATGCATATTACCAGGTGACTGTATTTGGAAGTTTTATGGGATACTATTCCCACACCTTTGACATTTCTGGTGAGGATACACTACACTCTACAGTGCAAATCTGCTCTCTAGTGGCATAAAATTATCACACCAATTTTGCAGAGAAATCCTTAGTTAATCCTGATGTAACAAAGTCAATTCATCATTGTTTTGCAAGACTGGATAATAAGAAAAAAAAACAATTAATGAAATTAAAATTTGAGCAACCGAAACTAAGACTATGCAACTCTTTAGATCTGATAGTTCTAGTTCATTTCTCTGGCAGTATTGGATTAATCTTTTATAATATAGACTTAAAAATATACTTGAGGTAGACTGGGTAATCATAAGAAGAAATATAACAAAAAAGAGCTAATTTACTGCTGGTGTGAACTGTGCAGGGTTTTACCAGGTTTGAATCAGGAAGTCTGAAAACTTGTAAGATTGGAATGTCAACTCTCAATGCACATGCATGTTATTGCTCATTAGTAACATTTTTTTTCCCTTTAAGCTAGGAAGTAAACAAAGAAATAGGAGATAGCAATGTCAGTAGATCATTTTAATCATTTCCCAGTTACATCTTCCCTTGCAAAAGTTTTCAAGAGAGACCTCAAGAAGGACTGGGAAGAAATACTGCACAACTGAATTTACAGAGTCTACTCATTTAACTTTGGAGACTTTTAAACCTTATTATTAGCTCCTGAAATCATTACTGTGTTTCAATTAGGCTGAGTAGCACAACCCTTTCTAGATTTTCAGCTATTTCATTCTTCATTTTAGTAATTCACATGTAATTGGGTGTTCATTTATGAACACTGGTAGATCAGACTAAGTACAGTAGCAAAATTGGCCATGTCTCCCACCAGCATTTGGCTGAAATACATACATGAGTTGAGGAATCATAGAATCATACAATCATTAAGGTTGGAAGAGACCTTTAAGATCTTCAGGCCCAACCAAGAACTCAACACCACCACCATGCCTGCTAGATCATGTCCCAAAGTGCCATGTCTATACGGTTTTTGAACACCTCCAGGGATGGCGACTCTATCACTTCTTGGGCAGCCTGTTCCAAGGCTTGACCACTCTTTCAGTCCAGAAATTTTTCCTAATATCTAACCTAAAGCTCCCCTGTCACAACTGGAGGCCATTTATTCTCATCTTATTACTAGTTACTTGGCAGAAGAGACCATGACCCACCTCACTACAACCTCCCTTCAGGTAGCTGTACGGAGTGATAAGGCTTCCCATCAGCCTCCTTTTCTCCAGGCTAAGCAACCCCAGTTCCCTCAGCTGCTCCTCATGGGACTTGTTCTCTAGACGCTTCACCAGCTTCGTTGCCCTTCTCTGGATGCATTCCAGCACGTCAGTGTCCTTCTTGTAGTGAGGGGCCCCAAACTGAATACGGTACTTGAGGTGCGACCTCACCACTACCGAGAGGGACAATCACTTCCTGAGTCCTGCTGGCCAGTGACACAAGCCAGGATGCCGTTGGCCTTCTTGGCCACCTGGGCACAATGGTCAGCTGGCTGTCAACCAGCACCCCCAGGTCCTTTTCCACCAGGCAGCTTCCCAGCCACTCCTCCCCAAGCCTGTAGCATTGCCTGGGGTTGTTATGACCGAAGTGAAGGACCTGGTACTTGGCCTTATTAAACCTCAGGAAATTGATCTCGGCCCATTGATCCAGCCTGAATGAACTACCAGTTTCAAGTCCTGGAAGTAAAGGTTACCCAAAACCGGCCATTTTAATATGCAGAAGTTCAGCAGAAGCTAGGT
>JMFS01023361.1:0-29521 GCA_000699545.1 Podiceps cristatus
TTTTTTATGAAACAAAAAAAAAAAAAAAAAAGAGGATATTAGAATCAAAAATAGAGGGCTCAAGGAAGGTAACCTAGAAGATGGAAAGGGAAGAAGGCCTGAAAAGGAGTAGAAGAACATGGGAAATAGAGACAGGAAAGTTAAAACAGGGCTACTAGAAAAGGGAGCCAAGTACTCCTTGTAGGAAGAAGGGAGCTAATCCTTTGTTTGGAATTACTTGAGGAGACAGATGAGAAAATGGCCTTAGGCTGCAAGTCATGAGGCCAAGAAAAATGAAGGGATAAGGAAGAGGTAGAAACCGGGAAAGTAGGAAGGGGGATAAAGTTTTCTACAACAAGTTCTGAAGAATATGATATCTAAGTAAAACAGTATGCAGGCTAGACAGAGAAGAGAAATTAAGATAAATCAGCTGTTACTTTGACAATACGGATAAAAATGGCGGAGAATGCTTTAAGATTTTGTCTGGTGTATCTGCTAGAGCTCTCCTCCAAACATCACTGATATGAAAAAGGATGACATTTTGAGTGTAGAAACCTAATTATACAAATATGTTCATACACTTTTCCACTATGGTCAATACTATAAGTAAACTTTGTTCTTTTATAAAAATAACTGCACTGATAAATTGAGTTACTGCTGTAAAACTTGACACGGTAATGAACCTGTATCATTTCCTACTGATGAACTTCATTCAAAGCCTGTACCTGAATCAGTACAGTTGAATGAAAAGTTAATTTTCTTCTTTGCCTTCAAATTGTATTATTGATATCAGGTTCATCATCTACTACTTCCTCACTGACATTTTATTTTGGATTAGACAAAATTTGCACAAAGCTAGTTGAAAAATGTTTATTTGGAAATGAGATATTATTGAACATTTAGTATCTTTTCTACAAAAGAGGTAAAGAAAAAAAGAGAATACTGCACAGAGATTATCCTCAAAAATACTGCTAAACCAGAAAATATACAGTGAAGTTGCAGAATTTTGGTGTTAGATAATTTACATAAACAGAGGCATCTAGTGCCTTTTTTGAGTGTCCTACAACATTTTGTCTTATCTCCAGCTGCATGTGGGAAAGACGTGGGTCACTTGGTTGCCCCCTTCCAGACCTGTGCAGATACTTTGAATGTTCTAGTGAATCTCAAATAAGATAACTTGCCTGTTAGACAACTGAATACAGCCACTTGTCAGACGGAGTCAGTTGAACTCTGCTGCCAAAATGCCAATTTTTAGATGTGAGTAGTCATATTCACATATTATAATCAGTGGAGATCTCACCAATAGAGTCAGTAGATTCAGAGAACTACTGAGCTCACTCTAAACTCCCCGTGTTCGGCATAGCTCACCAGAATACTTCTCTAAGCTCCATGAGGCTTGGTTCAGCTGTCCACACCCGAGTGTATAGTGTTGACGTGCTCTGGTTTCCTGCTTTGCTTTCAACGGTCAATCTGGAACTGTGTAGCTCTCCAATGGGTCTTATGCTGTAGGTGCCAGCCTTACACAGCTGTCTTCTGTATCTAGGAACACCTGAAATGTTACTGGGTATCTGTGCATAAGCAACTGAATCAAGTCCTGGATTTTCATAGACTTTATTGTCAGATTAGAGCTTTAATTAATTGTTGACAACTAATTTTTAGAAGCCTAAACTTAGGTGACTGTGTAGAGATGATGACTTCAAGCATTGTTTTCAGAAGCTCAAAGAGATCCAAAAATGGAAATTCTTTGGGTTGGGAGAATCCCCAAAACACTGATATAATTAGTTCCTGTAATTTCATTGTGACTATTTTAAAATTGTAGTAGTTGTGATTTTAAGCCATAAATAAGATTTATAAGTATACACAGATAAGGGTAGGATTTCTAACTTCCTTCTCTTTAAACCAAAAGTGATTCTTAAGTATATCCATTTGGAATATAAGACTTTTTTCCCAAGTGAAATCAAAATAACATGGAGGCTAGGTATATTTATTTCTAACTAGAACATAAAATAGAACAACTTCAAATAAATTTTTCAGGGTTGGGACATAGCTAACTAGAGTTTCTGGTATAAAAGGGGAAATCCATTGCTCCATTTCCCACTAGTTTGAAAGCTGTCAGCTGGTTGACAGTCAGCCGTGTTCAACAAATAATTGACATGAAACAGCATTGTGGCCTCTAAAAATGTTTTTACACTGTTCACAACTGTAAGCACAATCTCTCTCAACATGTAAGCCTTCATGCAGAACAAAGCTTCTGCGGCTGCTGCCTTTATACAATTCAAACTCTGATGTACTAGACTTGGCATAAGCCTATCTCTTATTAACATCAAAGGCTCTCAAATGAAACACCATTAGTGTTGTTTGGGATTTTCATGCACAGTGCATATAAATACACATCTCTTACACTGTCATAATTGTGTTATGCTTCAGCATTAATGATGGCTCTGGGACACAGAACCCTGATTCAGAAATGAATTTTGAATCTCCCACATTCAGCCCACAGATTTTGGAAAGGGGGTTGATGCCCAGTGTTTGATTTAAAACCATGTAAAAATGAAAAGAAACATCAGATTTGCAATTGAATTTTACAGACTCTTCTAAACATCTTCCATATGTGACTTCCCCTCTCTCTCATCCCCTACTATTGTCTTCCAGGCTATATGTCTGACTGTGACATATCTCCTTTCTCAGACATAGACCTGCATCCATTCACACATTCTGAGTGAAATCATTACTTAGACGGAAATCATTCTGAATGGACTTTTTTAAAGTGTAGACTGCTAAATTCGTTTAAGTGACAAATTCAGATGTATTTACTTTCTGTGAATCCTTTTCTAAATTTATTAAAAAATCATGTTTCTAATATTATTTTTGCTGTTTGACTAAAAGAAGCAATCAACTGTAATTCAGAATTTCCTGGAAATCACTGTATCTTTCTAAAATCTAATGACTATTTGACACAGTAGTATTAAAGCTTGTTATGAAAAGTACATGCCCTAAAGTCTGCAAACCAGCAAATGAAAATGGTGTCATTTAGACACCCAGTTTTAAAAAAAAAAAAAAAAAAAAAAATACAAAATAAAAAAAAAAGATGGACCAACAGATTAAGTGGGTTCTTTGGTTTTAATATATTTGCTATCTCTTGTTCCCAGTTTACTTCTCTTTAGGAAGAGGTAGAATAGGTGAGATACCATAAACTCAACAGGTTATCAGCTCATTGCAATTCTTAGATGTTTCTCATTCCGGCAATGATTTTATGTTGGTAAGTCTTTCGAGGTCTAACCACTGTTGTAGCTCTTGTCCTAGTGAAGGCAAATTGTTTAGAGTACACAGTTGATACCAACAGAAATAACAGCTAAAACAATTGAAATTAAATGACCATGTAAAGTAAAAGAGAATCCAGAATAGCCATTATGGAACTGAAAACAGTCACAATGACCTTAGAAGTCTTTTCTTACCTTCAGCAGGGCAAGGCAGTTGGTTTGATTTAAATGATTAGGATTTTTTCCTATGGTGTGGTGAACTGCTTTTGGCTAAACTTTACTGTTATACTGTATATGTAACAGTAAGACTTCCAGGCAGATTGCATCGTGGCAAATACATCAAATAACCTTGGATGTATCTGTCAGCTTTTATAATTCTAGGCATCTTTTTTTTGCCTTGACACTCTCATCAGATCTTAATCAACACTATATGTTTATAGTGAAACTGTGAATTAGTTTTAAAAAAGATGATTTATCCAATATTTTAAGTACTTTTGCCTTTTTAGTGACTGCTTATTTTCATTTAACATTAATGTAAAGAATAGCTTAAACAACAACCCTGCAGATATAAATAGATACATATAGGAATAGTTTGTATATAAGAAGTCTGGTATACTATTTGTCCTGAATACCTTGAATGCATTCTTGATTCTCCTTATGTAGAAGTGTTCACCATGGGGATATTCTTACTACATTCCTTATAAGTGACAGATGAAAAAAGTTGCATGTGAATGGCTGATTTGTAAAGATATATTGTACTTTTGTTGCCATGGATATACAAATGCAAGTATGCTGACACTTTTTCAAATATTTTGATAAAACAAAAATTGCTGAATTTAAGTTAAAAGTTTCTAAATACACTAACTGATCCAAAATAACTTCTTTGAAATATTTCAAAATGTGCATGTTGCTCTTGGCATAATTTGGTTTCATTTTTTAACTCTTGAGAACAGTATGTAATAAAGTGGCAAAGCATTGTATATCACTATAATTTTATAGCACCTTAAAATTTTTAACAATTTAATAACCTAGTTGAAGAAACTGATTTGAGTATCCTAATAAACAGATATATTCAATTAAAATACTGAGAATCCACATAATATCTTTAAAGACTTCCTAAACTTTCAGCTCAGACTTCAAATAAAACGTTTGTATAAAATTTCCTCATTTGTATTACAAGTTGTAATCATAGAATCATAGAATAGAATCATAGAATAATAACCTCTAAAGGTCATCTAGTCCAACCCCCCTGCCATGAGCAGGGCCATCTGCAAATAGATCAGGATGGTCAGAGCCACATCCAGCCTGGTCTTGAATGTATCCAGGGATGGAGCTTCTACCACTTCTCTGTTCCAGTGCTTCACCACCTGCATTGTAAAGAATTTCTTCCTTATAGCTAGTCTAAATCTTCCCTCTTTCAGTTTAAAACCATTCCCCCTTGTCCTGTCACTACAGGCCCTGCTAAAAAGATTTTCCCCATCTTTCCTGTAGGCCCCCTTTAAGTACTGAAAGGCCGCAATCAGGTCTCCCCGCAGCCTTCTCTTATCCGGGCTGAACAACCCTAACTCTCTCAGCCTGTCCTCACTGCAGAGGTGCTCCAGCCTTCGGATCATTTTTGTGTCCCTCCTCTGGACCCGCTCCAACAGCTCCATGTCTCTCCTGTGCTGAGGCCCCAGAGCTGGACGCAGCACTCCAGGTGAGGTCTCACCAGAGCAGAGCAGAGGGACAGAATCTCCTCCCTCCACCTGCTGGCTGCCTTCTCTTGATGCAGCCCAGGGCACGGTTGGCCTTCTGGGCTGCCAGCGCACATTGCCGGCTCATGTCCAACTTCTCGTCCATCAGTACCCCCAACTCCTTCTCTGCAGGGCTGCTCTCAATCCCTTCATCCCCCAGCCTGTATTGATGCCAGGGGTTGCTTAAACCCAGGTGCAGGACATTGCATTTGTCCTTGTTGAATTTCATGAGGTTCAGCTGGGCCCACCTCTTGAGCTTGTCCAGGTCCTTTCAGATGGTATCCCGTCCCTCAGGTGTGTCCACCACACCACTTAATTTGGTGTCATCTGCACACTTGCTGAAAGTGTACTCCATCCCAGTGTCCCTGTCATTGATAAAGATGTTAACAAGTACTGGTCCCAGTACGGACCCCTGAGGGACATCATTTGCCACTGATCTCCATCTGGACACTGAGTCATTGACCAGTACCCACTGGACGTGACCATCCAGCCAATTCCTCACCCATCAAACAGTTTACCCATCAAATCCATATCTCTCTAATTTAAAAAGAAGGATGTTGTGGGGGACTGTGTCAAAGGTTTTACAGAAGTCCAGATAGATGACAGCAGTAGCTCTTCCCTTGTCCACTGATTTAGTTGCTTCATCATAGAAGGCCACTAGGTTGGTCAAGCAGGAGTTGCTCTTGGTGAAGCTGTGCTGGCTGTTTCCAATCACCTCCCTGGCCTCCATGTGCCTTGTCCTCTATGTTCTGTGACCTTCCCAGGCACAGAGGTGAGGCTGACAGGTTGGCTGACAGAGTCCTCCTTCTTACCTGTTTTTAAAATGAGGGCAACATTTCCCTTTATCCAGTTCCCAGGGACTTCACCTGACAGCCATGTCTTTTCAAATATCATGGAGAGTGGCTTGGCAACTACATCAGCCAATTCCCTCCAGTCTCTGGGATGCATCTCATCGAGTCCCACAGACTTGTGCCTGTTCAAGTTCCTCAGGTGGTCAGAGACCTGATCTTCTCTTACAATGGGAGGGACTTCGCTTCCCCAGTCCCTGTCTTGCAGTCCATCTACTCAAGAAGTGTGGAAAGAGAGGTTGCCAGTGAAGACTGAGGTAAAAATTTGCTGCAAATTTGCTTGTATATTTCCCTTTATTTGTTATTAATTTTGTTACATTTCTACTAGGTAATACCTTCTTCAAATACTCAATGTGTACAAAAATTGACATTGCATTCACCATAGGAGTCTAATACTATAGAAAACTATTTACTTGGAAAGGTCTGTTATAAGAATATTTAAAATTGCTGGTAAAATGGTGGAAAATAGAGTACTGAGAAAAATAAGGAAGTACTATTTATTTTAAATAGATAAAAATATTTCCTTGTATGGAGAATTATTTTTTTTAGAAAGAATGTGGGGCTATACTGAAGCGTTTTATTTTTAGGTTGTTTTTTTTTTTTTAATCTTACTGTCATATACCTCATAAGCATTAAATGCAAAACACTTTAATGCTAGTTTAAACCCTCTTTGAAGGTACAGAAACACTGCAAAAACAATTAAGAAAGCATTCAAACCCAAAAGAAAGTATTTCCCTTCAGTAAGTCAGTACAAAAGCATTGCTTGTGCAAAAGAAACATTGAAAATTAAGTGGTCGAATATGGATATTTTATGAGAACAAAGTGCTGTCTTATTGAATTCATGTTGGAGTCAGGCAAAGAATGACAAAGGAATATTTTGACAGATTATGCCATGAGCTGTTCATTTCCTGTTACCAAGGAAGAGGCAGTAGCCAAAATATTCCAGCCTTCCGGCCGTTATTGTACATCTGCTGTTACATTGTTGTTTAGCACACTAAGTTCTCATTGACCTGAGTTAGCATAGTTGTTCCCCCAAAAGACATAGTCAATAACAGATGTTTTAAAATGCACATTATGTTATTTTGAGGGTTTGGGGTTTTTCTTAATAGCTTGGGAGCAATCAAGTGTGGCCTATAGATACATAACCATAAGGTAATGTGCATTTCTTCTGAGAATAGGCAAGGTTGACTCCAATGAGAGAAATAATTTGCTTAACTTGCACATTTTATATTAGAGATACATTTCTCTAATTTGTAATACACTTCAGCTTTTGTAAAAAATTATATCTGTGCCAGGTCACATAACTAAATTGTCTCTATCTGTTGTAAGATCTTGCCCAACACACTACAGAATTCAGACAATGCTAAATAGGTTTTGCAGTCATTGCAAAAAAAACAGATATGACACAATTTAGAGATACTAAACAGAAGGTACATAGTTATCCGGTTACTGTTTGAAAGAATGTTTTTTACATTATCTTTTTAAATATGTTAAAACTCAGGATGCATAAGAAATGCACACAAAACTGCAGCCCCCTTCATTCTAAAATCTTTTCAATATCTGTACCTTTGTACTTCATTTTCTTTCTCTTTAGTTCTCTTGTAATAATATTATTTATTACACTTCTTGAAGACTTCGTGGGTTGTGCTGTAGCTGAGGAGATATATTGTTTTCAATGGGGAAAAAAAGATTTTTTCATAATGAAAGAATAGGCTGTGATGAGTAAACAAATATCATTTTTAAAGATCCCTTCAAATTTCCTGAAAATAAGTATTTAAACTAATTCTGCCAAGGGGAAACAAAAGCAACAAAGAGGGGGAACACAAAAACTCCTCTAAATAGAGCTATCTGTTTCAAAGGTGAAATAAGAATATGCGCGTTTGACTATTTGGCTTACATTTCAATGAAGTCTGCACTTTTTTCCCAAAAGAAGTTTTGCAGATCTTGTAAAGAATAGGAAGCAACTTAGACAAAGGTATGCACTAGAGGTTTTTTGGGGTTTTGGTTTTTGTTTTTTCTGCAAAGTAAGAAGGACAGAATGGTAAAGAAAACAAAGGCTATAAATCAGGTGATAAAAAATGCATGTTATGAAAGAACTGCTTCCTGTTTGGGAAGGAGGAATAACTAAAATAACATGCACTCAGCTTTCACTACCTGTATCAGGAATGACTTCAAAGAAATAGTTAAGCAGCCAAAGGTTAAAAGGAAGCACCCGATCACATCTGTCAGAATCTGGTTTAACTTTTTGGATGGAGACATGCCACATTTACACTTCTCTTTCAATTCCAGAAGGAAAGGAAACAGTTAGAAGGTTCTTCATTATCTGTTTGCGGACACTGAGATAAATTAATAATCTTTCTTTCATTTCTGTGACACTAATAACTTTTATCTCAGCTTTGCAGACAGAAGCAGAGACTACATGAATTGTGAGGGCTTAAATTGAAAAGAACACTTTAAAAAACAACAACAACAAAAAAAAAGCCCCTCTTATCTTTGCCATTAACATTTTCTCTTCAAAGGCAAATAACAGACCTATTTTGACTGCAGTTTTAAATATGTGTGCAAATACATACAAGAATGCCTAAGCCCCTATGACATAGCATGCAAAGAAAACTTTTCTTAGTTTTTATTTATACATTTCTCTCAGATGCCTGGAATAACCAGCCATTTCTTGCATGTCTATTTTCATGCCTATTAGCATTTTTCATTTCATTACTGTCGTCTCTAATGCTATCACTTGCTTTGCATCCTGCCCAGCAACAGAGATCTTTCAAATTAACAACCTGTTTTGGGGAAATTCTGACATCAGTATTCCCAGGTAATCAAAGCACGTACACTTTATCTAATTTATGTAATCTCCTCAAGTTCATTGCCTTAAAAAATGAACTTTTTCCTTTAAAGTTACAGAAGTGTTTACTGTTGGTCTCTGCATGTGTTTATGTGCGTTCATGTGTGTATTTTTCATTCTAACCAGACAGATCATCTATTAAAAAAGTCTTCTCTTAAGTTCTCAAATGGACTTTTACTGTTAATAAACACTTTGAAAGATATAACCAGTCCCTGTTAAAACTGTGTACTAGAAATATTAAGAGCCATAGCTTGTCTTCACAGATTATGATCTGAGCCAAGTAAAACTATTTTACTATACTTATTTGTAATTCCTTTCCTCAGAAAGGACAAGGTATTGCTCTCCAGAAATGATGAACTCAAAGACTAAGAGGAGACAGGGAATATATATGTTTTGAATTTTCCTAAAAATCCAATCATCTGATCCAATCTAGCTTAAAAGGCAGTTTTAAAATATGTTGAGATATCTGCAACCCCTGTTGGTTCTGTAATTTTTAATGGATTGTATCTGACTTTGCCAGACTGAGGTAAATCTAGTTCTGGCTGTAATAGAGGCTGTACAGTGAAAAGCCCCTGGAATCTCCCAACTCTTTCAGTGGTCTTTATTGCATCATCCATGCATGAAAATGCATCTCTCCTAAAGGCATCTTACAGAAACCAGGAAAGTTTACTAGAAACTTAATCAAAATGTTTATAAGGAATATTGTGAAAATACCCCTCCATGTATGTAAGGAGTGCATTCCTTTAATATACCTTCAGAATGCTGAATGTGCTGTCAGGCCTGGCCTGATCGAAGGAAGACCACTGTTGGGGGGAAGTTCTCTCAAACGACAAGCGATAGGATGAGAGGAAATGGCCTCAAGTTGCACCAGTGGAGGTTTAGATTGGATATTAGGGAATGTTTCTTCACTGAAAGGGTGGTGAAGCATTGGAACAGGCTGCCCAGGGCACTGGTTGAGGCACCATCCGTGGAGGTATTTAAGAGATGTGTAGATGGGGCACTTAGGGACATGGTTTAGTGGTGGACATGACAGTGATAGGTTAAGGGCTAGACTCGATGATCTTAAAGGTCTTTTCCAACCTAAACAATTCTATGGTTCTATGATTATAGAGATAGAATGTGTCTTTTACATGAGTAGGAGCTCCAAAACTATCAAATGCTAACATTTTAGTTTGTGCAAAATATAGTTTCTTGCAGCTCAAATGGCTCTTTTAGGAATAATGTCATCCAAGGCTCACAGTTGATGAAAAGAGGGAGAAGGCCTCCAGAGGGATTCAGACTGTATGAAGACTGAAGATTTAGGACAACTACAAAGCAGCCTTCAAAAGTAAGAGAAAGGTCTTAAAATGAGTAAAATTCTGTTTTTCCTCTTGCTTCAAACTTTATGAAATAATCTGCTGCAGAGGAAAGCTAAATCATACTAAAAGGATTTTGAAAATTCTAATACTTCAGCAGCTATCATCACAGACAAATTGAAACATAACAGTATCCACAAAATACCCTGAGACTAAAGTATTTTTAAAAGCTCTTACTTTGCTGAATAATAACAGCAAATACTTAATTTTTTCATTAACATTTTATGTACTGATTATCCAAAATAAAAACACTTTGAATTCAAGTCATTAACATCTAAATAAAAGATGGCAAGTGAATCATAATTTTCTGCCCTGAGTTCTTTACTATTTATATTTCTAAACTATATTACTTTTTTTCAGCAACAAAGTACCTTGCCAGCAGCAGAATGGAACTAAGATACAGTCATTTACAGGTGTGCCCCAAAGGTACCCATACACCTTCTTTTCAGTGTTGTCAGTTGCAGATTTGTACAATAATCAGGGCACAGAGTAGCCTTTTGGAGCATTTAGATTATTTTGTATTAGATTTTGCATTAGATTTATATTGGATATTGGAGCATTTAGATTATTTTTGGTCTTCTGTGCCAAACCAAGTAGACACGATTGCAAAAGGTGCTAATTACAAAAAAGCATAATTTCATGAACAATAATTACAATGGAAACTAAAAATGTATATGACTATTTATGAGCCATCATATCTCATAGAGATAGTATTTATGGTTTGTTTAAATGGTTAAGAAAGCAGCAATAAACTGCAAGAAGAGTATTTAAAGTCACAAAAACAACACATCAACCCACCACACAGCATTCCTGTGCAAAGCAAATTGGTCTTTTCTCATTTTTGTTTACAACCAGCTCTTCATAGACTAAACTCCAGTAAGTTGTGGAGTTTCTGATGTCCTCTTTCTATATACAAACAGTGCATTCACTATAAACACAATGAGGGAGGTAGGAAATAGAACCCCACAATAAGACCCTGAAAAACTGACCGCTCGTATGAAGAGCTAGTTGATAAAGAAAACCAATGGGGGTGACAAAAGGTAAGAGAAGCTTAAAGCACTAATGATTTAAGCAAGAAAATATCAGCTTACTCTCTCTGATTTCTGCAATACTGAAGCTTACAAAGATTTAGTTTTCAACCAGAAACAGAAGCTCATTTAGAAGTGAGTTCTGTAAGAAACATTTCTGTTTGAATATGTAATTGATAAGTACCCTACAGTACTAAACAGAATCACTTTGGTTTTAACTTAGGTTTCAGTGTTTACAAAGCTTCCAGACTGTTTCCTATGAACTACAAAAGCTGTTTTATATTCCACAACTTTCTACTACACAAGTTTTACATGAGTTGAGTACACAGTAAGTTGACTTTAAATCTTTCCAAAATGTATTAATATGCAAAGACATTCGTATTAAGTTTTAAATTTAATTTTCCAATATGCAGGCAACTAAATAAAAGAACTCCTGAATACAGATTCATCAAATATCTATTACCTCTTAGAAGGCTATATCTGTCAGATATACTTCGACATGTTATTCTTTCAGGTTTAGGAGTTAGGTGGCCATTTGAGGACATGTTCCTATTATAAGACTAAAATAAATACAGTGTTACTAATACCTTGTTGAGTAATCAAAATTTCACCAGTGTTATGCTATTCACAAATAAATAATACTCACTCTGACAAGAGGAATCTTTAATTCAAAAGAACATCTACTTTTTTTAGATTAAAAATGAGGCAGAAACAATAATGGAACTTTACAGAGAAAGCAAGATTTCTAACATACTGTAATTTGGTAGATTACTTATTTGTGACAGTAAAAGACCATCTTTATTAGCAAATATACTAGATAAATGAAGTAGTCATTGCTAATCTAACCCATGCCCTAAAAGCTTTGTTTTGCACATTGCTGAAAGAAATCCCATTAGAAGTCAACATATGATTTATATTGCTGTTAAGGAAGTTGCAGTTTTACAGAACCATCACCTGGCCCCATCTAGAGATAGTAAGAAAGTTCATCAGCAAAAGTGGAAAGATAATGAAATGTATTTCTCTTAAAGATGGTAAGCATTAATGCACAGCAACTCTATTTGTCCTTCTATCTTATGATAAAGCAGTAGTTCAGTAGAATGAGTAGGATTTAATACACCGGGAAGGTATCGAAGTGAGAAAAGTGGTCCTTTATCCCCAGAAAACTTCCAGGATGGTTGGAAAACAGAAGATACCTCAGCAAATTCAGGAAAGCCTTCTAGAGATTTTCTAAAGTATAAAATACTCATTGTTGTGGTAGAAAATCTAATTCCGCCATCCTAACTTACGGCCAGTGCTAGCTAATTCCTTTGAAATCCACAGCTATACCTACATTCCTAAATGAAAGGAATCTTTCATTTAGGAAAGGAGTGCAATCTCTGCCCCCCATCCCTGATGCCAGATGGGTCAGCATGGCACACATCCACATAGTTTCTCTCACATCACGGGACAAAGGGGCTGTACTCAACTGTCAAACAGGACCAATGTCAAGCATGTACCATTCCCTTTCTGTGCTCATGAATTTCCTGGGATGCTAGAACATATTAACCTTGAATGCTATCAACTATCATGGCTCAAGCACATATCCTTTTTTTTTTTTTCATTTACTTTTTGAGATATAAACCCCCAAAAGTTTAAGAAACACAGCCTCTTGTTTAAGGGAAAAAACAAAACCAAAAACAACCCCCCCCAAAAAAAGCCCTAAAAAAACCTGATAAATTTTCTGTTTCTTCAAATTACTGTATATTTTTTAATGAAATTATATTTAATCTGAAAATTCCCAACTAGGTCTACCAAAAAGTGCAAAGTAGTCTTGAGATTAAATGTGTTATCTTCATGGACTTCCTAGTTTCATTTTTGTTTAGCTATTAGATGGAAAGAGAAAAACAAAAAGAGGCATGCTTTTTATTAATAAAAAAAAAAAGAAAAAAAAAGAAAAAAAAAAAAAAAAAAAAAGGAAATAAATAAAATCCAAAAGCCCTAGACAAAGCTTTTGGCTTGTTAGGATACCAAAGTGCTCACTGTAAAAACCATTTTGTACTGTGAGTACACTGAACATTTTGCATTTTGCACACAATTGTGTAGATATGTCATCATGTGAGCTTTGCTTTTTCACAAAACACACACTACAGCACCACACATCAGAGATGATTTCTGAGTTGTGATAAAGTGAATACTAGTAAGTTAGACAACCAGCTTCAAACTTTGGTAATGTTTCTGAGGATTTCATTGAAGTACTGAAAGATTATTGGGTATTTCAGGCTATAGCAGTACAGGACAGTATCTGTAACTTGAGATGTTTAACTGAAGTCCCTCTAATCCCTAATAATATTATTTCCACATTTCAAGCTGCTAATACACAAATATCCTGAACAGAGTATTAGACCATTCCTATTTGTGCCTGTGTTCATAATACACCTAAGTTGTAAGCTGAGAAAATGAAATCTGTAGGCAATATTTTCCTATGTTCATGTGCAGGTCTAAGTTCATTGCCAAAAAAAAAAAAAAAAAAAAAAAAAAAGTTTCTACATGGAAGCAAGGCTAACGAGACCACACTGGCTGTGCCATCACCAATCTTCCCTCAAAGAAAAGGTGGTGAGTTTTGGGCCAGATTAGGCTGAGGAACAGTGATTTTAAAGATTTGAAGTACTTACAGGTTTCCTGAAGACAGACTTGTTCTGAAGGAAAGAGATTTAATCAGTGACCTTCTGGAGAGAAAAGCTGAAGAATGATCTACTATTAGATGGAATAAAATCCAGAAACAATATAAATAATCCAATTCCTTAAATTGCTGTAATGTTACTTTGTACCTTCTTTGAGAATTAATAGATAGAAAAAAAAAAATCATCTACAAAAAAATCTGGTTTCACTTCATTGATTGTTTTTCATTTATTCACCAAAATTGATTCCCTAGGCATACTCTAGAAGTGTGAGTATGGTTCTAACTGATTAAAAGGGACATTTAAAAAAAAAAAATTACATTGAAAATTTTCAATGCATAGGAAGATTTCACTTCATTGATTGTTTTTCATTTATTCACCAAAATTGATTCCCTAGGCATACTCTAGAAGTGTGAGTATGGTTCTAACTGATTAAAAGGGACATTTAAAAAAAAAAAATTACATTGAAAATTTTCAATGCATAGGAAGAAAGCAGACATTTCATATTTTTCATTGAGACCTTGATTTGGCAAGAGAAGTACCTGATCATGATCTCTGTGTTATTTACATTACAAGATGTTAATCTATTCTTCTTGGAAGAAGGAACATTTTTTCCTAGCTTCATCTGGAGATACAAACGATCATCTATATTTATGCACCTAAAAAGCAAACTAGACAACTGATTGTCAGATCATTGCCTGGGACCGGCTTCACCAAAAGGTCTACTCATTTCCTTGAGCTTCAGTATTGGTTTTCTTTCTTTCAAGAATCAGCTTCTAGTGAAGTATATTGAAGCAAACAGTTTTATTTTCAGAAGACAAAATTAGCAATTGCAGATTTTTGTTGTGTATTTTCTTGTAATCCACTTTGAATTAATAGGAAAATAAAGGTGACTAACCATGTTTAGGAAGGGAAGCCATGGAAATAATGTGCTTTCATTTTTTAAAGTAAGGATAGATGCATGCAGGGTAATCCATCCCTGTGCTGGATTCATCACAGCAATAATCCCACTGGTTATAACAGAGAAGACTGGATTACTCTGGAAACTCTGACTACTGTTCCTTTCAGAGCATTATAAAAGATGTTTGCTTCTTACCAGCCATTCCATCCAGTTCTTCTGAAGCCCTCTTTCCAGTCTCCTCCATGGTTATATCTGCTTCACAAAATCTAGCTTGAAAGTTTTATCCATACAATCTACTCATTAAATTCCTACTGGGGTTTCTTTTGGTACTGGATATCTTTTTACTCCTTTGCTCCCATTGTCACTATGGTTGTCTTGTCCTACCTTTGCTTTTTTATTGCACAGGTAAGAAATAGGTGAGAGAAGGTTGCATCTGCAGATTAAATCACATACAGAAATATCAGGAAATTATATACAGTGCTTTATTATTGAACTATTTACCTATGTAGCATAAAAACATCCAATTAATTCCTGAATTAACATCTGAAGAAAGTCAATTAAACATTTGCAGAGAAATGCACGATCTCCCTTCTAGTAAAGGTCTTTGATATCTTAACTAAATGCAAATGAAGAAAAAAAAAAATAAATGGGATAGAAATTAGGAAGCGGGATATAATGATCCATTTTTAACACAGAAAAGCATTAATAGACAAACTCCAAAGTTTCTCCACAAAATTACTGGAAACAAATATTTTTATCCAGTACTGACTACTGAGAGTTTCTTTCCATAGCATTTTAGTTAGAATCAGGAATGCATTTTCAAAACAAAGCTCCTGACCATCAGAGCAATGCCAGGATACTACCTGTTTTGATTCATATCACAGAGCAGCCTTGGAGCACATAAATTATGTCCCTTTTAGATTAAATTACTGGAAGACCTTATTCAGAGGTTCACCTAATGTAATCTCTCTCTACTAGCAGGATTTAATACAAAGGATTAAACTAGAACTAGTCTGAAGTAAACAATCTACACTCCAAATTGCTGTATTATGGACAATGAGACCTCAATGTCAAACGTTTTATTCTAGTCCTATTGGTCCTCATTACTTAATGATTTAGCTTGATTATACAAGAATATAAAACCAATAGTAGATGGCAGAGTTGTTTAGAATGAAAAACTTAGATACGTGAGCAATCTAAACCATAAAATATAAAGTTTATATTGTTACAAAAAAAAACATTTTTGGATGCTTTGAAGAATAAAATAACCGGTAACTGATATATATCAGTAAATGATACATCTTATGAAGCTCATAACTGATGTATTATTTTTTCAGATCAGTATTTTTCCATTTTTCCTGAACTTATTACTCTTTAAAAAGGGTTGCTTAAGTGCACTTAAGTGATCCTTAGTATGCCTACCACATAGATGAAATTTGCTAGCTATGACTTTTTACTCATAAATTTTTTAAAATTCATCTATGATGTATAATTATCGTCAAAAGTTGTTAGATAAATTTTAGTTAAAATTGGAGCATCCCCTAAAAGGAAGCCTATTGAGTTTAATTTTAGTGTAAGATAGCAAGAAACAGTTCAACTGGATTTATGTAATCCATCATGACATTTATGGAGAGATTTCTATATCTTATGTGACATTTGCTACATTTATTATTATAAAATGGCCTCTAGGATGAGTGATCACTGAATTAATCTCATTCCTATTTCTTTGTTACTTTGAGCTTTTTCTACTATTATTACCTCAAACCACAAACTTGACAGCTGAAGACATAAATGAATCAAAACATGAAAAACACATCAACAAATTTCAAGTAAACTTCAACAAATAAATCATTTATTCAGTTTATGTTACTTAATTCAACCTCTAAATCTTTTAAATCTAAGCAACCAACTGGGATTTCAAAAAACTAGAAAGTCTATTTTCTCTCACAGTACATGAAAAAATCAAGCTGAAAGAGGATGTATCTTATAGTTCTAAACCTTGAGGAGGATGGTTTCCAGAGATAATCTGTTCAGTTTCTTGACTACATTTATGTCTATGTATGTATATGTAATTTATTTAATATTTCAATAAGCTTTAAATGTGAATCAGATTTTAACAAATTTAACATTTTTTACAAATTTATTTCCTTATGTGTCCAACATGTTTAAAGTCATTTCCAACAGTAAGTGATGTTTAATTAATAAGCTACCATAAAATGTGTGGATTAGGCATTTTTATCTCAAACATCAAAATGTCAAAATACAAATGGTTGGAAAAATCTTCATACATGACAGGCAAACAAGACATTCATTAGGTATTATCTTTTAATAAAATAGAAGAATATCAGTCGAATCTGGATGAATGCAGATTTCACTATGTTATGGAATAAATTATTATGGCTAGAAAAATCTTGGATATTTAAAATAGTATAGTTAACAAAATAACATTTTCATAAGCAATTATCCTTTTTTTTGTGAGTAAGATCTGCAAACAACTTTTTGCATCCAATTTGCTACATAGTTGAGTTGATACATTCTCCAACTGATTCACCCTGTCTACTCTGTATTTGACTAAGAAACAAATGTCCCTGTCTTCAAAAGTTTATAATCCTCCTTTGGTGTAATATTAGAGCACGGGAGAAAGACTTATTTGAAATCAATGAAGTTGAAATTTGTGAAATTGCACAATAGGAACAGAATCAGGGCCCAAGTTAAGAGAAACATTGAGATATAGATTTGGAAAAGTTGTAGGTGATTCATTTTGGAGACAATCAACATCCACAAAAATCTCCATGTATGTTCTTTGTGTGATTTCAGTAGTGCTTCTGTACATTTCTCATTTTAACAGGATGTAGATATTATCTTAACATGTTTAAATTTTAGATTCTTACCTGAAATAGAACTTAACTTACTTTTAAGTATTTTGAAATAAGTTTATTATTCTTTTTCTAAGACCTATTGCTCCCCATTGTTAAATATTACTATTGAGGAAAACTATCTGCTTAGGGCTGAATCCAGACAATGTAACTGTGGTTTGTTGGACAATGGAAGCCCAAAAAGGTTGCACATTCGGGCTTTGATCCATGGTACATTATTAGCTAATCAAACTAACCACAAAAGTTCCCAGGACTCATGAAAAGCAAGCTTTAGATCTGATCAAGTCCTAGAGACAACCTACTCATCTCCTACATCGCATGAGATCTGATTTAATGCACAGTTAAGTGTTAGAACTCATTGCCACAAGTTGCTGCAGAAACCAGAAGCAAAAGCAGCTCCATAAACTAATTACAGAAATCCCTTGAGTATGGGTTCACTGGGAGCTATCAAGAACATCTCCAGGCTCCCGCTTAGCAAGTTCCTGGCTTGCAGATTTCTGGAAGCTGAAAAGATACACTACAAATGTTGTGTTATTTTATTTTTTTCTCTCTTTAAGTTCTGCAACTGGGTACAGAATGCCTCAGAATAAAAAAGATGACAATATAACTGACCCACTACATTTTTTCTTACATTCTTATAATAAATTGTTATTGAAAAATAGTATATTATAAGACGAGAATTCTCTGCACGTATAAGTGCTAGATTTACTGTGTCTTCTCAGTTTAAATAAATAAATAAATACATAAATACATAAATAAATGCATAAGTAAATACATAACAAGGGGGTAACCTATTGCATTCCAGCTACCAAGGAAGAAACAGTTCCTTTTCTGGTTCATAGAAAACTTATTCTGTACAATCATATGTATTCTCTGACATCACCAGGTATGAGAAATTTAACAGCCTTTTCCCCTAGAAAAGAGGGAGGTCAAATACCTGATTTCATCATTACCAGAGATGGAATAATGTACTTCAGAACAGGAAGCAGTCTAGTTCATAAAGCTCTGTGTTCTACAACTGATAAATTGTGACAGAAGTAAAGCCCTTAGGATAATGCTTGCCAAATGGTACTATTTGTAAACCCTCACAGGTCAAGCTCAAAAGATTAATTTCATATTTTTTCCTAGACTTCCTTGTTTCACTTACGATGTCCATGCCAATATATACTGTCAACTGAAAAGAAAATATAAAAAATAGGTCGTTTTCTTACTGTAAAATATATTAAAGCATGATGTGACTAGCTTCTGGTGTCATTCAAGCAGTGGGTTGTCATTGGAATTGTAGGCAGGAAAAATATTGGCAACTATGAACAACATATTTGATTTCTATGATATATGTACTTAAATTATAACCAGAAACTTAGAATTGACATTCTCCCAGCCACAGAACTTGTTAGCAGTTTCTTTACATAATTTTAAAGCTTTTATCTAAAATTACCACAAACATACCAAAACAAAATAACAACAAAAAATATTGCTGTTCCAAGGGAGATGCCACATATTCATATCCCGTTAAATTTAAATACCTGCATGTAAGTATAGCCTTCAACCTGTGTGCAATCTGTAGACTCTTGATTAGGATAGCATTCCTCTATTTTTCAGCAATTTAACAGTTATGAAATATAATATAAAACAACAGTAATTCTGTGGAGTGCAATAAAAAAAAAAATGTAAATTATGGAATAAGGCTTTTCAAAAGTTTCGTAACAAGATTTGGAATATCCCCAGTTATGGTCCTGGCCTATGGTGGCAGTGACTAAAATGTGTTACTATCTTCTAATGTTTCTCAGCCTACATTAAATGAAGCCCTGGTCTCAATCAATACCTAGTTTACCAAAACCACAGTCACATTTGGTATCCATTGATACCCTTGCTTACAGTCTCAGGAAGGAGACTAAGCAGTAAGTTAACTAGGGGTTGGAACTGAACCCTAACTCTTGTAGATGAGCTGTCAGATTGGGCTCCACAAAACTGGCAGGAAGAGTGTGGGGCCTCAGCAATAGTTATATAATGAAAACTGAGAAACTGAGTCTCTCAAAAACTGGACATATGCTTTTGCTTCTTTCTTCGAAGTATTAACAACAAAAATAAAGGTTTCAGATTTTGCAGTCTGAATACAACATAGATACATGCCATCCTTTTACAGCATACTTCCCAGAATCACCAGATTCACCAAGAACTGGCATGCCAGGGAGTGGTTTCAACTATCTTAATCTAATCTCCAGGTAGTGGAAATTTTGCAGTCTCCGCAGGCAATGTATTCCAGTATTTCCTTGGCCTTCCTGTTTGAATTCTTTCTTGTTATATCTAACCCAGATCTTCCTTAGTGCAATTTAAATGCAATATTTTTCCTCTTACCTGCTCTGGATATGTAAACATATTATCCATTCCTCTCTGTAAGTGTCTTTTACACAACTTTCTGCTGATGTTCAAGTTGAGTTCCACTCTATTTTGCAGAACTTTTCAAAGCCATTGTGTCTGTTCATTTCTAAATACAGCAAGTTTCTCTTTTCTTGACAAACTACATCCTTCAAGAAAACATTTTCTCTTTTATGATGTTAATTAAGCTCTCTGGTATGCTTGTAACCTTCAGCATCTTTCCAGTATCCTCTATTAAATTATCACTGAGAAACAACTAACAGATCTATGAAGACTCAAATCTATACATCCTCCATTTTGACAATGAGGCATTGATAACTACTTTAGGTTTCAGGCAGTTTTGCACCACTTCATGGTAATATGTTTCTCAAACCTATTTACAAGATCACGTGACACTATGCCATTAATTTCATTCAAATCAAGGCATAAGACATTATCTTCTTTTATATTTACAGTGCCTCTTAATCTATTACAGAAAAAGTTAATCATCAGATCTGTAATCATTTGTCTTGGCAATCCATCCTGGTTTTATATCATATTCTATAGCATTGTTTACAAATTTTGATTACTTGTTTTCACATTATCTCAGGACTGAAGTTATAGTGATTAGTATTTAAATTCTAACCTAAAGGTTTGAAACCAGATCAGATTTGTGTTAAATGAAACAGCTAGAAAAAGAAAACATCACCTCTTCTGCAAATGTTCAAATCCAAAGTAGGACTACTGTGAAAACGATTAGGAGAAACAGCATGATCTCCTTCCCTACATTGAACAAGCAGGAGCAAGAAAGCAAAGACAACTTAGTCTTTCTTCTGTACCTAAGCCACCAAGGCAGACAAATGGAGAAGCAAAGTAAAAGTTCTGAAGATAATTTTCTCTAGAGAATAAAGTAAGAGTAAATTAACATTCTTAATTCAAAACATTGACAGGATTGCATTAGCCACTATTAAGATATGTTGCGTTGACATAGTAAAGGTTAACATGAACAATGCCAAATATGTACTACAGCAGAATATAAATATTTGCCTAAGGTGTGGGGAAGCAATGTGTATGCTGCAGAAAGATAGGCTTATAGACAGTCTCTGCTGAAAAAAACCCACAGAAAATAACATTTTCCTGAATTCCTTCATTAACTTTAGAGTTACAGAAACAATTTATTTGAAATAAGAAGCTATTTGATCTTGGTGTATGTTCTTTAGTATCCAACCAAATGAGTACGCTTATTCAAAGCATTAAAGAGTATCTAAAAGGCAGTGTATAAATACTTCAGAAGTCCTCTGAATATTGTTTGCAATATATCATGTGATGTTTAGCAAATTTCTGCCACTTACTTAAACACTTATCCAAAATGAATGAAGAAATAAAGGGGTGGAGGTGAGGGGAGGTATTGGGAGAGAGGAAGGGAGGGGAAAAAGAGATTTAAAAAGAAATAAAAAACAGATTTACATTGATCTGAAGTTAGAATGACGTGCCAGTGCCAGTTCAAGGCTCTATAAACAGCTGGAGGATATTTACATTGTAAAAGCATGTTCATTCTAAATGAACAATATGAAAACATCAGCAGAAAGAATTTGCAGAGTCTGCTATAGTGCTAGCATAACCACGTGCCTCTGAAGAATTTCTACACAATTAGGAAGGCTGTGAAAATCGTGGATATTTGTAATGAGGCTGCTTGTTAAAGATGTTTTTTGCAGATAGACTGAAGAGGGTGAGTCATTTTAGGAATGATTTTCAGAGCACATTCTTAAAAAAATTATATACCAATTGCATAAAATCAATGGATAAGTTGAACTATGAAATGGGTTGTTACATAAATCTCTTACAAACTTTCCAGTCATTAGCATTTTAATAATATATTATTAAATTGCTAATATTATTAAATTAGCAATTTAATAATATAAAATGTTACAATGGTCTCTGTGGCTGCAAAGTAAAACTATGCAAATATTGAATTTGTATATAGAACCATATTTAAAAATGTAAAAGAAAAAAAAAAAAAAAGTTAAATTTCTGGACACAGCTTGTTTAAGGAGATTATTAAGAGTTTGTTTTCAAAATTTACTCTGACCTGAGATACCAGGCCCACCTCAGCCACCACTAAATACTAATCCCAGTAATCCTTCATCCATTTCCTTTCCACAGCAGAGTGGAAAGTTCCTTCTGGGAATAACTGGTCTTAGTATGGCTGTCTCAGCCACATACATACCTTTTTTCCACCATGCTCTGCTTCCCAGAGTGTCAGTCAGGTACTGAGCTCTTTATTTTCTTTTTATTTCTTTTTCCCTGTAAGTTGTTCTTATGCTACTAAACTATGAAAGCTTCTAACCAGCAATAATCACAAGCAAGAAAAAGTTCTTCATATTACTTCTCCCACATGAGTAGGAAATCCTCTAAGGAATACCAAGTCCTGACAACAGGTTCCTTGTTGTATTCATCTGGAAACCTGTGAACCAACACTGATCTTCTCAGAACTCAGTGTATTACAAAATTCAATGAGGGAATTCAAGACTAGGTTTAGATATATAACTGTTAAGTGTAGGGTTTGGTCCTCATCCTTAAATTTGTGGCTACCCAATCCTCTTCCTTTTTTCCATGTCTTTCACAGCTCCTCTAGTTTTTCTTCTTTCCATCTCCCCTATTATTTCTCAGTCTCTTGCTACCACCTGATATTTATAGGATCATTATCATTGTTCCTGAACTTCATACTCAGTAGAAAAAATACGTCCTCTTTAGATAAACACTAACGTCAGTAAAACAAGGTTGGGCACATCTCAAGACCTCCCAAGAGCACTTCAGTTAAACCTCTACCTCTCTTCTTTATCTCTATAAGGAACCAATAGGAAACAGTTCGTGAAGAAAGTTCTGAGTGTTTGTTTCCTCTCTCTCTCTCTCTTTCTTTCTTTCTCTCTCTCTGTCTCAAACAGGGGTAGATGCATTAACCCTGTCTTTTGTAGTGCTTTCTAATGGTTAAAGACCTTGCCCAGAAACAGCTGAATTTCAGTGCTCTGTAACTTAAGATGTTGGAAAAGTTGTCTAAACCCTTTACAGTTCTCAATGGACTTGTCTTGTGACGATATACTGAGCATAATTACAGTATCTATTTCAAACTACTTGATGGCCAAGATAATTTAAACATCCTAGAGACTTTCAGTCACTGCCAGGAAGCCAGCTCCCACTTCCACTTACATCATCATCAATTTACTCTGTCTTTATTAAAGCAGCAACTTCTTGCTTTGATATAGCCCTTTATATGCAGAAGATTCTGTCCTTAACATCTTTAAAAACAGCTCATTGTTTTTTTCCAGACACTTAAACTTGTCTTTATCCTTGATATCTACAAAAGTCATTAATATAATTAAAACTCTGACTCGTTGAAACTACTATTTACCAAGTGGACAAGTGCTATGAGCAATTCTCCTGTATTTCTTTTGTTGTTTCTTGGATTGTATTTTTACTCTGTACAGTACTGAGTATCCTGTTATCATAAACGGTAACTTCAAACAGCTTCTTCTCAAAAGAACAAAAAAAAATGAAGTGTAATAGTAAAAAATATCAAGCTATTAATTAACAAATTAAAAACCAATGAAAAACATGTGAATACAGTTTCATCTTGGACATAAAATATACATAAAGTAATGGAAGTAGGATTTAAAACTTTATAATAATAATACTAGATCTCACATTAATATCGTCATTTGCATTCATTGCTCTAGACCTGTTTTCTTGAATTCAGGTATTTCCTTTCTTATATTTTTTCCCTTTTTTTCATTCTTTTTTAAAAACTACTTTTCCTTCCCTTTCTTGACATATTCTTTTCCATTTTCCCCATTTCCCCATTACACATATGCTGCAGCTAATAAAGACAGACTGTTTAAACAGAGGGGGGGGAAAAAAAAAAAAAATGATTCCTGTCTGTTTCATACAGGAGACAGGACAGGACATTCATGTACAGAACACTACAATTTATAAGTCTTATATATACACTCATTTAGGATAAGAGGTATTTGAAAGATTTGAAAATATTCTGTAACATAAACATAAGTAAAAATTAGATTCAAATGAGATTTGTGGTATTTATATGATGTGGTCTGCTGTCTAATGCGATCTAGGGATACAGACAATTCTTACATCCTTATTTCTCCTTTGGGATTACAAGGCTAAACCACCAAGACTTTCACAAATAAGTTTACTGAATGGAATATATACACTTCTTATTCTTATGTAAACAAACAGGCTATGACTTGAAGCCACACAATGGCCTTAATTGTACAAACTAAAATCCATCCGAGTCATAACTGTGGTAAGCAACCATGTCAGTCTTGAGCAATCTGTCAGTAAACTAATAAATTACATCAATGTGGAGAGAGGAAGAACTCCTCTTTTAATGGGCATCTGTTCAGCACCCGGGTATAAATGGGTTCAAACATTGCCAGCTCTAATCAAATAAGTAAATCCTTTTTTGCCTAAAAGTTTCTCTAAACCTTTTAGGAAGTGAGTAAGATACAAGCGTTTTGGTTTTTTGTTTGTTTTCATTTTATTTTCTCTTCATGATAGTCTGAAACAAGTAATGAGAATTCAGTTCATCTCCTAATCTTACAGTCCCTCCTTAAAAGAGCCAGAACATGTTTTGTTCAATCCTGACTACACACACACTATGACACTAAATCCACTGATTTGAAATGCTTCAAGACTTTGCTCTTCCACATCCATGGTACACCCTGGATAAGTAAGGGTCATAGGACGAAGATCTTAGAGAATAATGTGCTTCTCTTTCAACATATGAGTTGCCTCACTGACAGTAACAACTACTCTTATTCTTTATTCTCTTACAGCAAATATTTAACAACTTGTTGCACAAACAGACAGCCCAATAAAAAGAAGGGTCATGGAAGCTGATGTACACTTGCTGGACATATTCTGAATAATTTCTCAGGTTTAAAAACTGATTCTCATACATGTTTGGGATGTGAACTGATTAATCATTTCAGTAATGAGAGAGGCCTAAAAGTTAAGAAAACCTGAATTACTGATCCCACTGAATTCAACATAACATTAAAATTAATTCTACTGAATCAAGTAAGCAATAGGAAAAAAAAAACACTAAAAGCCCCCTTTTTTTTTTTTTGGCTTAAATTTAAGGTGACTTTATTCCTCACTCATGAAGGAGACCTGTACATTAGTGTTTAAAAAAAAAAAAAAATAAATTATCTGTAGTAAAAATATATATGGAAAGATGAATTACCTACCTATTGAATTCAGAGAGAATTTTGCCCTTGTTGAAGCTTCTTAGCCTTTTAATTCGGGTTAGGTCTGTATTTTTTCCTCATACTGTAGTCTGCTCACTACATAGAATGTTTCTCAGGAATTTTTCTGACATCATCATAAATTCTCATAGCTGCGAGCAAGGGATACAGACTGGGAGAAATTTGTGAACTTTGAAAAAAATGGGTATGGTGTTCAAAAATATTGTAGTTTAGAATTAATTGGATAACTATCAGACAGTGATTTAGAATGTAATGAGTTTTTTTTTTTCAAATAGTGTTTATTGAGGTATTATGTACATTTGTCTGTTTGGAAAAAGTAATGTTTACTTCAGAGATTATATCCCTAAAAATCTACTGAGACATTCATAGACATGTTACTCCAGAGAAGAGGAAACCTGACTCCTTTTTTTAAAGTAATACTCAAACTCACTGTTCAAAAAAGATGTGTGGCAGAGTTGTACACACATATATGAGACAGAGACAGGGAGCAGAATGAAGCCCCCATAATCCAAGGGGAAATGGTTAGCAACCTGCTACACCACTTAGACACACACAAGTCTATGGGGCTGGATGGAAACCACCCAAGGGTACCGAGAGATCCGGCAGAAGTGCTCACCAAGCCATTGTCCATCATTTATCAGCAATCCTGGCTCACCAGGGAGGTCCCAATTGAGTGGAGGTTAGAATATGTGATGCCCATCTACAAGAAGGGCCAGAAGGGGAGGATCTGGGGAACTACAGGCTACTATCAGTTTGGCCACCTGGCCACACTGCTGGCTCAGATTCAGCCAGCTGTCTGAACTGACAATTCTGTCTGACTACTGTCTGACTACTGTTTTACTACTATCAAACTTATCAGTTTGATCTCAGTGCTGGGGAAGGTTATGGAGCAGATCATCTCAAGTGCCATCATGTGGCACATACAGGACAACCAGGTGGTCAGGCCCAGTCAGCATGGGTTTATGAAAGGCAGGTTCTGCTTGACTAGTGTCTTTTTATGACAAGGTGATCCTCTTAGTGGACAAGGGAAAGGCTGTGGGTGTTCTTTACCTAGACTTTAGCAAAGTTTTTGACACTGTTTCCCACAGCATCCTCCTGGAAAAAATGGCTGGTAATGGCTTGGACGGGCATACTCTTCACTGGGTAAAAGACTGGCTGGCTGGCCGGGCCCAAAGAGTTGTGGTGAATGCAGTTAACTCCAGTTGGCAGCCAGTCACAAGTGGTGTTCCCCAGGGCTCACTATTGGGGCTAGTTCTGTTTAGCATCTTTATTAATGATCTGGATGAGGGGATTGAGTGCACACTCAGTAAGTTTGCAGATGACACCAAGTTGGGCAGGAGTGTTGATCTGCTTGAGGGTAGGAAGGTGATACAGAGGGACCCTGGACATGTCGAAGGTCCAAGGCCAATTGTATGAGGCTCAACAAGGCCAAGTGCCAGGTCCTGCACTTAGGTCACAACAATTCCATGAAATGTTGCAGGCTTGGGGAAGAGTGGCTGGAAAAGCTGCCCAGCACAAAAAGGACCTGGGGGTGTTGGTAGACAGCTGGCTGAATCTGAGCCAGCAGTGTGCCCAGGTGGCCAAGTAGGCCAATAGCATTCTGGCTTGTACCAAAAATATAACACTGCCAGCAGGACTAGGGAAGTGATCATCCCCCTGTACTTAGCACTGTTGAGGCTGCATCCTGAATACTCTATTCAAGTTTGAGCCCTACAGGAAGGACACTGAGGTGCTGGAGTGTGTTCAAAGAAGGGCAACAAAGCTGGTGAAGAGCACAAGTCTTATAAGGAGGAGCCCAGGTAACTGGACTTGTTTAGCCTGGAGAAAAGGAGACTGAGGGGAGAACTTATCACCTGAAGGGAGGCTGTAGCAAGGTCTATTCTGACAAGTAACAAGTGTACGGCAAGAAGAAAGGACCTCAAGTTGCCCCGGGGGAGGTTTAGTTTGGATAGTAAGAAAAATTTCTTCACTGAAAGGGTTGTCAAGCACTGGAACCATTTGCCCAGGGAAGTGATTGGGTCACCATCCCTGGAGGTATTTAAAAGACTTGTATACGTGGCACTTAGGAGCATGGTTTAGGGGTGGACTTGGCAGTGTTAGGTTAATGATTGGACTCAATGACCTCAAAGGTCTTTTCCAACATAAACCATTAAATGATTATATGATTATATATATATGTGTGTGTGTGTATGTATATGTATATATATATATATCTCTATGTATCAACAGCAGAAACTGTAGAAGCTTATGACAGGGCAGAAACAAGCAACAAGTCTTGTATCATGTTCACACAATTTTTACCTATGACATGATCTGGATAGTAATCCTAGTCACATTTCTACTTCAATGAGATAGCTACAGGAAGAGATTCCTTCAAATGAGTGGGTTTCTAGAGGTCAGACAGGACAGGTCAGAGTGAACATGTTTCTTTGAGGAAGGCACACCTTCATACTGTCTTGGTGGGGCTGCTAGGCCACACAGCTGTATCACAGGGCCAAAAGCTCCCATTGAATGAGGAAGTCCTGATCTGAATGGTAGACTACAGGACATCTAGCCTTTCCCATCTTCCACCTTCTCCTAGTAAGCCCACACCTGGATAGCCCATCTCTACAAAAAACAACTTTCAGGGACTAATGTACCAGGAGTAAATCAACAAACATCACTGTCCCACACAGTAAACTAGCAATGGATTTCTAAATCATTTACCCTTTCCAAATCCCTGTAAACTTCCTGGGGAAACTTCAATTTTTTAATCCCAAACACTGCAGATAAACAGACTACTCCAGACCTTTCTGTTGACACATAGGGTTGCACTAGATGACTTAGAGTGAGTGCGCATGGAAATAGGTTCTCCATTTGAGATATTCTTACTTACTTTTCTATACTCTCTGTGAGAATGCCAGCAACATCTTCAGCAGACTAGGATAACATCAAGAGGACACCTTGAATGCCATAGTAATGAGGTGTGAACTGAGTGCATGAAATGTCACAAAACAGCCCTTAATTAAAGCTCAGCACATAACCATGCCTATATTAAGGTCTTGCCAAGTATGTTACAAAGCCTACTGAAGTAGGCAGTTAAAAGTAAAGAATAAAACTTAACTATAGCAGTGAGTTCAGGGATCATTCAATAGCTATTTCTCTGTTACACAAAGCAAGATCTTTAGTCGATTAAAATACACTGTTATTTTTCATGTCAATCAAAGCATCAATACCGTGTTAACCTATGTTACACAAAAGCTTAGGCACTGCACTCTGGAGAGGGGCTGTGGCACCAACATTGCCATCAAAGAATAAAGTACAGTCTTTACCCTAAACAGTTTATAAATAGATAAGACAAACAAAGGGATAAAGACAAGAGAAATAACATGAAAGACAGAAAGTTCATTAATGTTTTGCAGCTGTCATATTAGTTCCTTTCTTTTTTATTTGCTTTTTCTTTTTTCTAGTGATGTTGGATGATGAGGAGAGGGACAAAGCACGTGGTAGAAGCAGTGGAAGAGGAATAACAGGAAGGGATACACGTGTGGCAGCAAAAGTGAGGTTGAAGTGAAGTGACTGTGAGGGAAGGGGCAAAAGGGGTTTGAAGTAAACAAGATAAACTATAAATAAGAATACACACATATACAGCAGTCTGTATCTTCAAAGCACAGGAAAAGTATGTCTGATGTAAAGTTAGGCTTTCCTTCCATATCAAAGTATTCAGTCTTCAGAAAAGTGTTTATAATGGGAAAATATAAGTAAACTATTGAGGGCAAAGGGAGTGAGAGTGTCCAACTGTTAGGTCTTTCTACTGAGACAGTTTTGGTTTTGAACATCATGCAATACTTAAAAAATGTAGAGCACCATGAAGATCCAGTCCAGTTCAGTGAAAAAAAGTCAAACTCCTACCAACCAGATACCACTTAAATCAAGAAAAAAAATGTTGGTATTGTTTCTGTGTTTTAAAGTATGCAGGTGTGATGAAATATGTTTAGTATAATTTAAAGACTCTTATTAAAATTATAAGATTATGGAAGAAAATTATATTATACACCATTTCTGCATAGGTGGAACCCATTGTATGTAAATCCATGGTATGCCCACATCTTAACCAAAGCGTAACTTTCAGCATTGGATATCCATCAGTCACAAATGCCTGCAGTCTGGGTAAGTATGATGGGGCAGTCATGTATTAAGCCTGTATTCAGTACTATTGAAAAGTATTAGAGACAGAACTAAAGGCACCTGTTGTGACTTGGCATATCTGCGTGGTTTACTAAAAATAAACATATAATTTCCCTATCAGACAATGTACAAAAATCAGCCATATATTAATGATAATTTATTTAGGTGGAAGCATTTTGCTGCAGTGACCTAACTAAAACCTATTGTCCTGGTTTCAGCCAGGACG
>KL260361.1:0-24367 GCA_000699545.1 Podiceps cristatus
GACAGCCAGCGGAAGGGGAAGGCAAGCAGGGTGGGCATCCAGGGCAGGGCCGGTCCCTGCTGGCCTTAGCCAGGAATTTGGCTTCAGTCACCTTTTGGGGAGGAGGGAGATGGGCAAAATGATGTTGCCCACATGGCTGTTAAATCCCCAGCAGGGGTGTGGGGCTAGGGGCTTTGGTGCTAGATGTTTTGTCTAGATATGGAAAAAACAGCCATGGCCAAGGAGCATTGTGTTCAGTGCTTGACAAACACATGACTGCATAAAATGATGCCTGAGCTCCTGCCTGGTGTAGGTATAATGCACCACGGTTGGAAAGCAGGCCTAGAAAATTTGATGCATTTTGTCGATTGTCTGGTTCCCATCTGCAACTTGAAGCACATTTTTGAGACCATGCATGGGCTATTTCTAAGCCAACATGCTGAACAACTTTACCAAGGGGTAGTGGAAACCAGCAAGTGGCAATGGTAACTCTCCAAAAGTGAAGACACAGCTGATGTAGGGGCATACGCTGTCAAAGTTCTTGGGTTTTTGGTTTTGGTTTTTATTATAGTCCATCTAGGTTGAGTTTATTATTTCTGTTTTTGTTTTTGTGGTGGATTTTTTTTGTGTGAGATCTTGACCTTTTGGGACCAACTAGCAGACAGGAGCAAGTTGCTAGGCGAGCTCCATGGTATTCACAGAGAACCCAAGTGCTATTATCCATTTGTACTTCACCCAGCATGGCAGTGCTCTTAGTGCCCTGATTTTTGCCTTGTCTCATTTTGGGAAGGAAACTCATTTTTCTTCCTTCTGTTCCTGTTATCCACTGCTGTTCTGGCACAGGTGCCCCAGATCTTTCTGGGTGTACAGTAAACAGCATGAATTGTTCAGGCAAGAAATCTGGAGAGGAAATCTACAGTTCATCGCTGACCTCTACTGTTGGCTCATTTTTTTTGCTCTGCACATTGCTTTGTTGACAGCTACCTCACCCCGGCTGGCGAAGGCAAGGTCAGCAGTGGCAGCAGTGTGGAAGCATGTGCAGCTGGAGGTCCTCGGGGCTCAAAAGGTAAACCCTTCAGGGGATGGTGCTGAAACCCCAAATTCCACTAGTATAAGCACTGAAAGAATAATTCATAACTATTTCTTTGATAAATCTTATTTTTTTGTTTGGGGCAGGCTCATTTGTTTTTGATGTTAGCAAATTAAATTTTATAGGCACTTCAGAAATTCTTCTCTTTATGTATTCTTTAATAGCAATCAGCAGCCTATCTCCTTGCTTAAACTGTCTTCAAGTAGGTGCATTCCTTCTAAAGGGTGTACCTTTCTAGACAGATTCTGATGTGAATGCTCACAAAGGGCAAGCAGGAGTTACTGTTGCATTCTGTAGACATCCTGGCTAATATAAGTTAATTTCACAAATATTTATATGGGTTGATTGGCTAGATACCAGCAAAGAAAGATTAACAAACATTATACTGAAGTCCTCTAAAAGCTTTTATTTATGGCACAAGTTATCTTAGTAAATTGTTTCCAACTTAAAAGCAAGCTGTACAGTCTGTGGCCAGCAGAGGCTCTTTTCTTTGCCTCCATTGACCACCAAAGACCCACTCTTCTCTGAGCTTTAATTCTTCTTTCTGTTGTGTGCTGTCTAGCCAGGTGATTTGGAGGGAGCTGTTTTCCCTCCCCAGATATTAACTTTTTAGACACAATGGTGAATGCAAGTTCATTTTACAATTACAGGCTGTAGAAACTATTGTGGGTCTCCCAGGCCACCTCCCATGGTTGGGTGTTTGCCAGAATATGAACAAGCCCTTAATATCAGTTTGTTTCTCATATACATTGGATGTGATTAGACACAGCCAATTGTGTGTCTGTCTGTTTGTGAATACCCAATATATTATCAGAGATAACTATGCACGGATCATCTTCACTCGAAGTTCAGGCATAAGAAAATGTTTGTGGTAGTAGTGTATGTGTAATACCAGCAGGCTGTCTATTCGTCCTTTATTTGGTAAGCAAAGAAGTAAATACAGCCTTGTACAAAAGGCAAAAGTCCTCACTCAAGTACTATTTCAGATCTATTTCAAGAGTCTGAGTGATGCACAGAGCTATTAGAGAAACAGCTACAGGATTCCAAATTAATATGTCTATAGAAAAGACCCTTATTGTAATTGTAAGGTGTTTGTTTATACCCAAAGAGTATCTTCCTAATTTCATTTATAAGGTTAATCTCATACGTTGGTCAGTTAAAAGAACCAAGGACTGAAGAACATTCAGAATGACTCGTGAAGTCATTGCAAGGTGTTGCAGTTGTCCAGGGGTTATAATGCCATGGCGTGTCAGGAATATCCTCTTTTTCTCTTTGCACAGATTTACCAATGAGCCAAAGCCTGCACCTTCCTAATGTGACAGAAAATGTTAAGGTAGCCCTGAGATTAGGCTGATAGTGAAGAAGTGACTGTTTTACACTACATGCAATTAAAGTGACTGCAGCACTTTCTGACTTTGATCTAATTATTGTGCAACTACAATGACCCAGGGCTTCCATGTCAGGGAAAAAAAAAAAAAAAAATCTGCTTTTCCTTCTTTTTAGAGAAGAAGGTAGAATGGGCTAGGATTTTAAATGGTAATTTACAGCATATGTTAGATGAGACATGCCCATATTTATGTGAATGCTACTCAAATTAAATTACCTCTTTAATTGTTATCTGTCTTTTCATTATTATTTTTAGGTAACCTTAGTAATTGCATCCCATGTTATTAGTTATTCTCTGTTGTTTATTTTGTACAACTAGTAGTCTCAGTGATGGAGAATGTACATGTGACGGCCTTGGTTTTTTTCTGTAAAATGTCCTGAAACAATGTATCGCTTCTTCCTTACCGAGAGGTAGCAGATAGTTTTGATGTTTTCTATTGAAGTATAAATTAGTGACCCAAAATCTGGTTCATTTTATAATTAAACATTATATTCTATACTTCCAATCCTGAACAGAGGTTCACAGAAAGAATCTCTTCCCAAATTCCTTTTTCCTACGCCAGTATGTGATTTCCAGAAAATGATCCATTCCCCAAACGGTCTTCTGAGGGGAAGGATAAAGGAGGCCACAAACTATTCTGTTGTTTACCCTTCCACTTTGTAAAAAGTAACTATGGACAGAGCATTTCTGAACAGTTCTCAAATATGAAGAATAAGGATTTGTAAAATTTGCCTAGTGATCTTCATAACTAATGAGCAGGGCCCATGGCCATTGCTATAATGCCAACAACTTTCAAAATTCATTCTTGTCTTTTATTACTGCTAGCATACACGCACATTAAAGCATGAGCATAGTTATTAAACAACAGGGGCAACACGGCTGTGGAACTGTGAATGAAATATCTCAAATGAAATAACTGCAGAGATTTCTGAGCATATCTGTACCCCGCAGGTGCTTTTCTCTGTCAAAAGTGTCACAGGTTTTCACTGACATCATGCTTAGCACATTTCCACTTTGATTTCTGTATAAGGAATTACTTGTTCCTCTCATTTCCTCGGCTTGGCATTTGTTTCTCACTGAGACAGAATTCACAGCATTAGAGTCACTTTGCCATCTTTTTGCATGACTGTGAACAACAGAAAGTTGGCAAAACTGCTTTTCTTCACCCTGGTTAATTTTAAATAACTACATAATTTAGGGTTCACATAAGCTAATTAAAGTTGACAAGAAATCTGCATTTTAGGCCTGCAGCTTTAACAGATCCTCATCTATAAGCATCTGAAGATCAACCTTATTTACTTTTTCCTAAAGCAATACACTAGAAATTTTTCTTTTCTGAAAAAAATTGCCATCTGCTACAATTTAAATAACTAACATGAATTCCACAAAATGGTCATTTGATTTGTAAAGATGATGCTAATAAGGCCTTTGACCATAAAGCTAAGCCCCAATCCTTTCAAAGACAGAAATGTTTGAAACATGGCTTTTTTCCTGTCACTGCCAAATAATGTATCAAAACTGAGAGCTAATTCCTTTAAACTTTGGAGTTACAGATGGGGCAGGAGATATGAAACAGGTCAGTCTTACCAAGCCAAAGTTCTACAGATAAGATTCCTAAATGAAAAAGTAGTGCACTCTTCTGCTAGAGAATACTGAATTTTGTCCTTTAGAAGTCTAATGGTTAAGTTTTGGTTCATCAAATACATAGATTTTTAATATGGCTGAGAGGAGAAAGAATTTTTTTCTTTTTTTGAGTCTCTGTATTTTGTCTTGGAATGCATGGATTGCAAACTTACAATTGTATTTGTTACATTTCATAAAATCAGCATTCCTTGATATTCCCTCCCAGCTTCTCCTGCAAAGTTTCAGTATCACTCCTAAAGTAAATCCCAAGTCCATGCGTGGACCGATGAAGGTGAAGTTGATATTTTACAAGCATGTGGAACAACAAACATCATGTATCATCATCTGTTTTAGATGAGATCTTGTCCTTTCTCTGCAATTTCATCCTTTATACTAGCACAGCACATTGATCAACAACAGGCTACAAAGGGGCAAATGCTATGGTGAGTCGCTAGGGTCAGGAGAGGAATTCATCATTCTTGGCTCCATAGAACGTCAGCCAGTCATGGCTCAGTGGAAAATGCTGTTTGTCTCCAAATGGCCAGTGACAGCTCCTTCAAGGAAAGTGTCACAAATCGTAGCATTCAGAGAATGGAAACAAAAATGAGCAATTTTTGTTGTCAGAATACAGCATGTTTGAAGGGCATGGATCCTTCAGAGATGGCGATTTTTAAAATGAGATTCCTCCCTAGAATCAAAGCAACTCTCAAAGCAGCTACTAGATTGTTTCACCAAAGAAGAGTTGCAGACCTCCCAAGGGAGAAGCTGAAACTACTTTAAATACATGTTTTGACGGAAAAATTCACTACAGACAATTCAAGTCACTAAGTGCAATGTGTTTTGTCTAGGTCCCTCTAGATAGAGAAATACAGATGTAGGTTCTGCATGTCCAAAGTGCTGAAGACGACTGGTTGTGGTTTTACCGTTTTCGGGAATGCAGGCCAGGTTTTTCCACATGGGCAGCACAGCACAGAGCAGACCATGCTCTGACTTTCCAAGCATGGGAAATGTGAGCAGCAGAAAGTGCCTGCTGGCTCCGAGGCGTGCTGAGGTGGCCAAGTGTGTGGGAGCCGTGGGTCCCTCTTCCAGCTGGCCTTCTGATGTTATTGTTTGTGACAAAGCGAGTGGGACTTTTCCCTACTCATTCTTGGTTTAAAAGAAGACCAGCCTGTCTACTTATGACATTGACTGCAAAGCCAGTGACTGTGAGTGGGTGCACTAAGTGTCAGTAGCATAAATCCTGAAGCACTCTGGCTCTTGGAAGTGAAAAAGCACGTCGAAAGCCCTGTGCATCAGCCCCCAGTACCCAGCCCTTGACTAAAACGAAGCCTTGCTGAGCAGCTGGAGCCAGAGAGCTGAGTTGCTCACCAGAGTGGGAACGGTGTATTCATATGAATGGATGTCTTATAATCAGGTATTTAAGTAATACATAGAAAACACAGCCCTCAGTCATATGTGATTCATCTCCTCAGCACTGAGAAACCTGGCAGAATAAATGACTGACTAATGGTCCCAGCATAGATATCTGAAGTAACCATTTTATGAGCAAGCTATGTGGTAGCCATGAAAATAGGCAGATGCAAAGACTTTTCCAGTAATAAACCTGCCTTTGATTTTAGTGATAGTTCTCAAAATAAAACTTAGCTGTTTTCCACTAACATCAAAAGGGTTTTGTTAGTCATGAGTGAATGCAAATTGCTTTTCAGTGTGTTTTTCTTGAACTAGATTTAAAAGACCACCGTTAGTTCATACAGTTATTGTGGACAGTTTTTTCTAAACCTTCCTTTCAATATGACAGAGAGGATGAAAAAAAGGAGAATAGGGCCATAAAGCAGAGAGAGGAAGGAACTACCTGAGGGGTTTTTTGTGATTTTAATTAGGTTGGAGGATTTTTCAAGCTTGGATAAGCTTTCAGGTATTTCCTTTAGCATTTGTTCTGTGGGAGGAATTTTAGACTACTGGATGTTTTAATGACTAATTATAAGATAAAAGATATGATTAAAGTAAAAACCTGACCTAAAATTTGTCTACCAATTAGCCCAACGTAATCATGCTTCACACAGCTCTAGGACTTTCTTCTTCTGCATGTCTTGCTAGTGCAGATACAAGAAGCCAAATCCCCCATTTTGTAACACTATTCATATTGAATTTGATCCATTTGGTATGTTATTAGAGCATGAGAAAAATTATCATGGTTACCTCAGCCAGGCAAATGAAGCAAGAAATTTATAGGAGCTTATTGAAAGCTATTTTCATATTTCAAATTGGTTTTTTAACCAGATAGGTTTGGATACCCAGAATTCTTTTAATGAAACTAAACTTTCAGAGATTTTTTTTTTCTCTATACATAGAATGTTTACCTAACTAAAATAGTGTTTTCATTTTTGTTAATTTACATAAGTGAATCTTAAGTTTTAATTGAAGCTGTTATTCCTACAAAATCCTCTGGTATACCTAAATAAAAATGTAGTGGGTCTCTTTAATGGCTGTAATTCAAGGCTAATCTTTTTATAATGGTCAAAATTGTTATTGTGGATTCCCACTTAACTATGAAGATAATGCAATGTGGCAGGGCAGAGGCAACAATGATGTTGCTAATACCAGGCTACAAGGATAGCTTTTAAGTAGCTGAGATGGCTTGAATATTTTAAGTAATAATTTAATTTATCAGTTTGCTGATGCATTGTCTGTGGTACTGATTTTTATAACCTAAACTTTTTAATGTTTTCACATGGTGATGATCAGAAGATAGAATATGTTAATAATAGGACACTTTTCAAAAGCACTGCGGTGATTTAGAGCCTATGCCATACTTTTTAAAGAGATCCTTACCACCTGAGAGCTTAGGACTTATGGGAACCCAATGAGTTTATATGTCTAACAGCAGGTTTTCTAAGCAGGCAGCTGCATTTTATTCTTAGGAATAAAGTAAGTAATAAATCACCAGAATGTTTTTGAAAATTTTACTCAATAATTTGTTTTAATTTTAATACTTAAAGTTTAAATATTGTGTAACAAACTCATTTAAACTGTTGATTTTGAAAGTTCTGAAAGTCAAATCTCAGAAATCCTCAATTTAATGTGTTACAAGAACAGAATTTCCCCAAATTTCTCTTGCAGAATGAAGATCAGCTGAATGTGTCTTATGTAAGCCAAGCACAGGTGCTCCCTTCCTGCTGGTTGCGTTAGGGTATTTTGTGACAGAGGACTGGTAACTATCTTGTCAGTGTGATCCTGATAGTTCATGGAGCAGCAGTTTTTCCTCACTGTTGGCCTATGTGCGTTGACCCTGTGTTCTCTCTCTTCCCCCCTGCATCTTTTTGAATGGAAGTGGTATCTGCTTAGCCAATGTGGCTTACCATTAGTGGAAGGATAAACTGAATTTTGGATGAAATTTTAATGTGATGTGTGCTTTGTTAAGAAAGTGAGTAATTGCAGAACTGCTGGTTTGAGGTTTTTTCTCTTTTATTTTTAAAAAAGTAATATATTTTATGTTATTTCAAACTGCAGATTATCCTATGTAGAATCATTTTCCTGACATTTCTAGGGACTTCTGTAAGGTTTAGGCAACCAAGACAAAAGTATTTCCCTTCCTGAATACTTTGCTTGTAAGACAGACCAAAGAACCTGTTCTCTCAATAGGTAAAAAACCTAGTTGCTGTCTTTACCCTGGGAGTCAGAAGATTTCCTTGTCATAAGTTTTTATTTTCTTTCTTTCTTTCTTCTTTTTTTTTAACATAGGGCTAATTATAAAAATTCTTGAAATGAATCACTGAATTCTGAGCTTTGAAATTCTTTGCAAATAGCAGCAATAAAGCTTGTCTGAAGTGTAAATGAGCAGCAATTTAATCATGATAGAATTGAAAGTTTATGTTTGAGGAAGGTTAACACCGGTAAGTGGGAACTAGTAGCGACTGTTGCCTACCTAAGGTGTCATAGCTTTGCTGTGTAATCTTGAGAGATGATTTAAATTAATGGTGCACCATTTCCTCTAACTTGAAATGTTATAATCCCGCTCTAACAAGGATATTGTAAAACTGATAATTATTTTATTATACAACAAAATGGTATTGGTGTGCTTAGGCACAACTAATGTGCAGCAAGAACATCGGGGTCCTTCAGCTTCTGGGAATTTGAAATCATCAGGTTCAGTAGTGGGTGAATTAAAGATGATAGGTAACCAGACTCCATTAATATATGAATTTAATTGGCTCGAGTGAAGGAAAAAAGTCGGCACAGAAAGGCCATTACTTGTCTGGAACACAATCTTGCAATGGTTTTGTTTTCTGTCAGTACTGAAGTAGGAGCAAAAATTGGTCATAGTTTGCAAGAACTAGACCATTGTATTACTTGTGGTTGTTCACACTTTCTCTTTTTCTCTCTCACACTAACTCCAATAATGCCTCTCCATGTACTTTTTTTTTTTTTTTTGTACCTCACACAAAGATGGTGATTTGGCTGATAAGAGATTGTCACAAGAAGCCTTAGTCCCAGAACAGTTTGCCCTCATGCTATGGGGTGTTTACTAATAGTATAATGAAACCACGATCGCAGAAAGGTGTCTGACCCACCCCACATAAGCAAAGCATTTAAAATATGTCTTATACTCATGTGAAAACCAGGTTCATCATGCATGGAGCTGCAAATTTGTTTAGATGCAAAACATAAGATGTATTTTAGGTGCCACATATAAATATGTGTAGACATTTCAGTATTAACCACTACATGCTTCTGTGAGCAAGGGTGTAAGTAACAACTGACCTTGTCTATCCTTTGCAATTAATCGTGCCTTGGGCTGAAAAGACCCTGAGAGCCAGACCCTCTGCTGCTGTTCCAGCAGGACTTCCCTTGTTTCTCTGACTGCTCATGAAGCAAAAGGCTCTCAAATGAGCATAGCTGTGCATTTTATTTATGTCTCCTCCTTAAACTTCTGAATGATGATTGAAATATCTTCTTAATGAAAATCTTGCTGTTCTTTTTTTAATACCATAATATTCCATTGCCTTGCCAGATGTGAACACAGATGATTACCTTGCTATAGAATAGATGACTCCATTCTTGCTCCTGTTGTTTAAGTTTTGCCTTGAATTCCCTGTGGTTCCCCTGTCAGCTTGATGACGACTCTTTTCAGAGCCAACAACAAGCAGGAAGAGCTTCACAGTTACCATGAAATGTATGAGATTCTTTGGTTTCTGCCTGGGCTTAGATCTTGTGTCAGACAACTATCTTATTATTTATGGAGTTTCTCCTACTTGATTATGCTTTATTGGGTACTAAGCTGTAGTAGTGCAGGTGGAGTAGGGCTTTCTTCAGTGATGTGGTGTTTGCCACATGGAGTTCCTGCCCATTTGTGTGTGCACAGGAGTCAGGCAGTCCAGCCTATGCCCAGCAGACCACAAGGAGACTCACACTTACCCGAATCTCTGGGTTTGCCTTGGTTAATGGTTTTGTCTTAACAACTGCTGTCCATAAGCCATGATCTTTTGACTTAATCAAAATAATTTATATGGCTTCCCTAAATGCTTCCTACCTGCTGAAATCCTTTCCAGAGCTGTCAGTTCTTGCAGCCACATAGCCTGCCTGCCTGCCTTACCTGACAAGAATAGTGACATCAGGTGGCAGTAGGGTCTCAGGGACAGAATAATACTCAATTCCTTCCTCACTTTTTGTTCAGTATTTTTTTAATTTAATGTGGTGTGGGAGTTGCTACAGCCAGGGCATCCTAATGAATGTAAATAATCAATTTACCACTAGGAAGTTTACTGCAATAAAGGGCACAGAACTGTAGTTAATGGGCCCAAAGTAGCCCCAAAGTCAATCCAGAGATTCAGTATCTTGCCACTGTGCTGTTTCATGGTGTCAGTATTACATGGATTTTCCTAGTCTCCCCTCACTCTGGATAATGGAGATACATTACTACAAATAAATGGTAATAATATTACACTATTCATTTTTTGTCTCATTAGTCCATGATGGAAACCCAAAACATTAAGTAATGGTTGAGATTTTGTTATTAATGTGGCAAGATATCAGGAGACCACACCAGAGACCAGCAATCCCTTTTGTTTTGCAACATAAAACATTACACATGCAAAGAGGTAAGCAAGCAGTTTACTATATGCTCTGAGCTGCCACATTCATTTTAGGGAAATTAATCTCACAAAGGAAAGCATATATGGAATTGGGTCACAGCGCTTCACATATTCAAACTTGTGTAAGATACAGAGTGATCAATCCCCGTAAAATCTTTATAAAGTAAATAGGATTTATTATTTATAGTAATAAACAGGTTAGCATTTATCTTTTCAAAGCATGACAGTAGCATAAAATATGTCTTAACTTCTCTTGTTTTCAGTTATTTGCACCTTAAAAGCTCTACTTTGAGTTGTTATGCCTTCCTAGAATTTCATGGTTTATATAATATACTTGCAATGTACAGAAATTACAATTCTCAAAGCCAGTGAAGAAGAAAACAGCATGGCACAACATGGAAATTCAGTGTTATATATGCAGATGTATATATATTCTAATATGCGATTATTGAACCATTTAAGTTATTATTCACGGAGATAGCAAGATCACAAAGGCCACCTAGCAAAGTGGATGCCTACCTCGCAGTCCTGATACTACCAAGAAATGGTAGCACAAGAATGAGACAGCAAAGTCAGTGAAATCTGCCTTCATTTATAGTCTGCTTTGACTTCAGTTGCATATAATGGAAGCCTGTTTAATGCAATGGCATTTGAAAATGACCCTTAGCAGCAACTGAAGTCAGGTTTAATGAGAACAACCGGAGTATGTGCAGCAGTGCACAATGCGTGTTATTTTCATTCCTGTCACTCTACAAGAAGCAACTCTCCTTCCTCCTTTCTCATCAGCAATTCCTACTCATCCCCTCATACAGTTCAGGCTTTTTTTTTTTTTTTTTTTTATTATGACGCTTGGTACTTCAGTTTTCTTCTTAAACAAGATCCTAGTTTGGTATACATCAATGATGCTCTGCTGAGCTCAGAACATTTTTTCACTGATCTGTGCCAGCAAAATCTATGGCTCTCCCACACATTTTGCAATGTTTGAGACTATTCCTCTGTATTATTTATTGAGATAATCCTTGCATGGATTGAGAGCAGCGTTTTGTGCTAGGCTCAGAGCTTTGTCTGGTAATAACTGTTCAGATTATCCTGTGGTCTTTCAGCTAAAGTCAGTCTGCTGGGAGAGGAACCTAATCAGTGTGAAATGCATGTTGCTTTTTGAGCTTTTCTTGATTTAAGATCTTATCCTTTATTAAAACTGCCCCTGATTTTTGTCTTCATTTGGGAGTTTGAGGGGTTTTTATGTTTTGTGTTGACCAAAGTTCTGCTGACAGAAAAGGTAGCAGAGTTTTGGTTCCCACTCAGCATTCCTTACATGTTATCTAAAGGACTGTCACAATCACCCTCAGCAAATTTTGCTTAACTAAACATCTGTTTGGTGTTTTTTGTTTTGGAGTTTGGTGGGGTTTTTTGGTTGGTTGGGTTTTTTTTTGGGGGGGGGGAGGGGGTGTTTTCTTTTTTTTTTTTTTTTCTCCTTCTTTTGTGAAAATGTGGAATATTGTTAAACACTTCCATCTGGACCCATCTCAGTGATATTGCAGCATTTATGGATCACACGGGTATATTCAGCATCTTCCCTTACTTGCTGAGAGTAACAGTGACACCCTATGGCAAATTTAACAGCGGACTTGCACTGAATTTCCATTATTGTTTTCTTTCAAATTCGTCTCTGAATTTTTTAAACCGTGGGGAGTATCACAGGAGGAATCCCTCCTCTACATATTGGAGGGCTTCATGGTTTTGTCATGTGTCTGTCATTACACTTTTCCCTTATTGGAAACGTCTAATGAGCACTTTAATTCTAAGATACAGAGAACACTCGCTGACCCTGACGGCTAAATACTTGAGAAGGTAGAGCAGGAAAAGTAGAAATTGAGAAAAGAAGAAAAGATTACATTTAATTTTAAATTGATGTTACAGGAGTATACTGCTGTTCATTAGCTTTTGTACCATTTTTCTCTTACTTGGAAGGAGTGTCCACTGAACTGTATCAGTATCCAGTGACAAAATATCCACAATATAAAACTGTACTACATAAACAACTAGATGTTGAAGTTAAGATCGTCCTTTTAACTTCTTACTCGCATCATTACTTTGGTTTGCTTAATGAGTCTAAATAACGCAATTGCTCCATAGCTACTGACATAATTCTGTTTCCAGTTAAGTCCTTCACTGCACAGCACTATAGTTCTAATGTGTTATCACATGCTAATGTAAAAGGCATGTACCCCGGTTAAAAAAAATAAAATAAAATAATAACTTTGCCCCTTGACACTGTTTCTGTGTCATTCAGACAACACAGCTGACTGAATACTCTGGTCTGCATACTGCAAGTGGTTTAAGCCTCATGCATGCTAAGTAGCTGGCAAAAGAAAGATTTTAAAACTTCATGAGAGGAAGTGATCCGCTTTTGTCTGGTTCTGTGTTTCTGTGGGGGTTTGAGGTTTTTTAGGGATGTAGGAAGGAGAAATAAGCTTAAGAAGTATTAGGCAAAGATCTCTGTGAAACTTCATCTGAATCTTCTGTAAAACACAAATTGCTTAAAAAAATAATGGACATGCAGGGAAGAATGCAGTAAATTAGATTTTATGTCCTCTATGCTTGAAATTTAAGCCCATTATGTCTTGTCCTATCAAGAGTTTGTTCAGATTAGGTGTTTGGGCGGTGAGGCAGTGTTCTTTAAGCATTGGAATAGACTGCATTACTAAACAGTTCATTCTTGAAAGATTTTTGTAAGCAGGCTCAGTAAGTGTCTATGACAGGGCCAACTCCACCTAAAATATCTATCTTGAACTGGAGAGATGGAGCAGATGGTTTCTCCAGGCTCCTCCCAGTCCTTCCTTCAGTGAGGTTATGGTTATGTCAGTGTGCTTTGTGTTTTAAATAGTATTTTGTGAGTATTCAATATTATACTTTCCCAAATACACTAAGTGTCATTCTGTTTGCTTGAGCATCATCCAGAAAAAACACTGCCTCTTCTCACTACCTTTTTTCCATTTGTGGGTCTGGCAGACCTGTGTTTGGTGCTGTGCAGATAGTGCCTCATAGCATGAGTATGTGCATTGGACAAAGACGGCACATTACTTCCACCACCAAAAGCCCTCTGCAACCCTGAAGGACAGGCACAGAGGAATGCCACTGAGACCAGCATGGAAAAAAAAAAAAAAAAAAAAAAAAAAAAAAAAAGGCAGCTCCACTTTCAAACAGCTATTCCCTTCTATTTGGTTTCACAGGCTGTCTGCAGGTCAGTTTTTAGACTCAGTTTCTGAGTCTTAATTGTAAAATTAAGCTTTTGTAGACAATAGTGTCTGTAATAGTGTCCTCTTGGCTTCATAGTTATTCCCCTGGGGGCATGCTATTTCTGAGGAGAGGATTTTGCCATACAACTTTAAGATGATTGAAAGATACAGGGACTGTAATTCTCCCTTGAAGAATTCAGCTGTTATTTGTCAGATATGAGCACCCCCTGACAAATGATGCAGACAAGATATTGTTGACCTATGTTATGCAGAAAACTTAAAAAAAAAAAAAAAAAGGAAATTAACTGAAGGGAAAACAAAACAATTTATTTTTTCCAATTGTTCAAGCGGAGTAAAATGCAGCAGGCAAGTAGAGAGCATGAATTGTTATAAATCAATTAACGTGCCCATCCTTGTGGCTTTTGTGTTTTGTATCAAATATATTATTGTTTGTAACTTTCAGCTCTTTCTAAAATCTTCAAACTTGTGTTGTGCTTCAACAGCAGGTAGCTACTCTTCTTTGCCTTTGCCCATGCAGATACCATTCCACTGCTCCACTCTTCTGACTTGCACTTTCTGTCTGTTACTTCTCCAGATTTTTCAGTCTTTCTTCATAACTACTTTTTTCCATTCTAGCTTTTCCCTCAATTTTTCTGCCGATCCCTCTTGGTCTGGGATATGTGACTTCCTTTCACAACTGACTAGTTAGAGCACTCTGTGAAAAGGACGGCGGATGGGCAGGTTACGCTGTGTGTCTGTGTGTCCATCCAGGCCTAGCTCACCAGTTCTGCCTCTCTTCCCAGCATACGAGTCCCCATAACCTGTGCCTCCCTCTATATAGCACTTCATATAGTTTGAAGGTACTGCTTGACAGTAGCTTACCTTTCAATATTGTTTTATTTGGGCTTTTAGTTATTTGCTTTAGCTGAGATTTAGGAAAAAATATTTTCAAAACAGCAAAAGTAAAATTAGATAGGGTTTTATGTATTGTTTTATATCTGGCTGAATCACACAAGATTTTTACAAGAGAAACATTTATTAAAGTCCTATATAAATTGTTTCTCTGATTCCTTTTATGTTCTTCATACCATACCAGATTCTCTCAGGTACAGACTTCCAATTACAGAAGAAAAAATAGGGTTTTTGTTTTGTCGCTTTTTGTGTCTGTCTTTGTTCTTTTCTTTTTTTGGTAAGACACCAGTGATAGCTTTTCCACTACACATGGCTAAATATTTAAGAATAGATAATAATACAGACATGAAGAAAGAATGAATTTTTAAGACAATTCTTAAGAAATATCTGCAAGCAGTTTGTTGTCTCCCTTAGTGAACTGGGCTTTCCCCTTAGCTGCCATTGTAAATACATTTCACAGCACATGGATTATACAAAATAGGAATAACAGAGGCATTTTTGTTACCAGAGAGCACTGGAAGCCAGAGTTGCAAAAGCTTCATGTATCTTTGATACACTAAATTACTGCCAATTGTATAGGAAGTGAATATAAATTTAGGTACTAACGCTGTAAAGATGTATTTTCTTAATTTTCACACACTGCAATGTCCTACTGAAGTTAATCAGTTTAAGTTTTTGGAGCATTTTTGTTTGTTTGTTTTAATATGGTTACTCTGTGGACCAAACCTTCTTTCATGGAAGTGATGAGAAATCAGACACTGATTTTCCAAATGGGAATATGGTTTTGCAATACTGGTCAAAAGAAAGTTCCATTAAAGACAGTGCAAAGACACCCTATTAATTTATTTACATTAACAGTATGCTTGTGTAAATTAATAGTATTTTTGTATATGAATTACTGTTAATAGTATAAATGAATAGGTTACTGGATGAAGTCATTTATTCTTCATGAGTGCTTAATCCTGCGAGGTTTACAAGTAAGAGGAGCAATATCAAGCTATAAAATTAAATTATATATATTTTCCTGTCTAGATTAATATGCCACATGGGTGCTGATATGTAATACCTTCTATGAATGGAAATAAGCACCATTATTATTTGGAAATACCATGAATGCAATTACCAATTTGAATCTACTAAGTTATTAAAATCTACTTAGATTTGAAGAATCGGTTGCTTTACTTCAGTAAAAAATTTGAATCAGATCATAAACTGCATTTTATTTTACATTACATTCTCCAGATTATGTTAGGTTATCACCTTCTCTTTCGTTTTCAAACCTTTCAAAGTTTTTGCCAATATAATGAAACAAATCACAGGAACACATGCCCAGTTATAAAATACTCTATGTAAATCTTTTACCTTGTCTCAAATCCACTTGGCTATTAATTTAAAAAGGTCACAATACTTAAGACCACGTGAGTTAACTTTCTTATGTTGTTCATGAATCATCTTAGTCTACAACTACATTATATAACACTACTTATTTTACACACAAACACACACACACAGGATATTTGCAAAACTAAATGAAGATTTTCTGATGGTATCTAGGTTTTGAAAACTGGTCCATTTAGTGCCAATTCTGCCTCCCCAGAAGTCAATAGTAGAGAAAGTTACTGTAAAAATGTCTGTTGACTTTGATTAAGTAATTTTTATCAAGGTGGAAATCCTTGCCAAACTGATATAAACCAAATTGTATCAACTTGGGATTTGTTTGTTTGTTTTTAAAGGGAGAGTGTGTGCAGGTGCTGATGTGTGTGTGTGTATATATATATATAAACATATGCCTGCCTGATCAAGACTACGATACTGGGGAGCACTGAAATGGTTTTAGATGCCAGTTTCACCAATATATTACTCCAGTTTTAGATGGTTGTTGATCTCCTGAGAGCAACTAGAGTAGTGCAGTGGCAAATCAGCACCTCGGCCCATGAAAGCTTGTCATCAGTTGATCTATGAAGAGCTTGCTTTTACCACTTTGAGTAAACATACGGACCTGTGCAACAGCAGCATGTCATTTGGTACATGCATTTAATTTGGACTACAGACTGGAACAAGATTATAGTCTGCCTATTTAGCCAGGTAAACATTAATCTTAGACAAAATTCTGCAGTCATGGTCCAGCCTCTCCCCATGTTGGAACCTCCTGCTTCATTTGGTGGATCTGCTTCTGTAGTTCATCTCTGTCGAGCTTCATTTTTGCTTCTAGAACTTGCCGTAGAGACCCAATGCTCTCATAGATAGCTGCAAATCCTAATTGCAGGTGAGAATTAAATTAATTCACAATCAAAAGCAAGAGTATCACATAATTATTATTGGAATGTGTTTCCTACCATTATGCTCTGGTTTACACTGGGAAGATAGCAAAAGTTCTAAAGAAAAATAGGACTGGAATTGTGTGCTGATGGCAAAAATGGCCCTGATGGCAGCCAAGCTATGCCTATGTACACTCTGGGGAGAGCACTTCTAAGCTAATAAGATGTCACCTCTTGTTGCTGTGAATTTCACGCTTAGTGAAAATTCTTTTTAATGCCACAGGTGCAGTCATTGCCTCTGGGCCAAAAATCTTTAAACTACTTTGATACAAGCAAAGGCATTTTGCATATTATTATAGGTCAATCACTGTTACCACAATTCAGAATAAAGAACTCGATAACTATGGTCCTACCAGCATTAACTTCAGCTTTCATTTCTTTTATATCTTCATTTATCTCATTTTGAAGTTTGCCAATGCGAATATTTATCTTTTCTTCAGTCTGTTCTGCTTCATGTGCTTCCATTGTTATCTTTTGTATTTCTTCCATTTTGTCAATTTTCTCTGCCATTTGGTTGAATTTCATCTCTATAGCTCTTTCACTCATTTCCTGGAGCCGGAAAAAAGAATTTTAATAGTTTACTCTGCATATGAAATTACAGTGGTCTTTCCTAAATATGCAATAGATATAATCATCTTTTATGTGAAATTCAAAGATGTAAGGAATTATAATTTTTTATAAAACAGTTTAAACTGACTTGATTACTGTAGGCTAAAATACTCATGTATTTAGAAGTGATCAGATTTATTTGAAGACTCTAAGGCTGTGGGGATGTTCTACTTGACATCAATTAAAAATGTTATACCAATATTGAGGAGGTCTGAAAATCTCATTCAAATAATACTTCAATTACATCATATTAGTTATTAATAATGCTTTTGAATACTTCCTGAGAAGTATTATTAGGACATTTTAACAAAACTTACAGTGCTTTCCTTAAAAGTCAATGAGAGTTGGTCAATTTTTTGCACAAGCTCTTTTTCAATCCTTTCATGTTCCTGTTCCAACCAGCTACGTGCAGACAAGATCTGGCTGCTGAGTTCCTCAATAGCATTTTTTAATCTAAGAGCATAATATAAATTAACAGATACAAAAGAGCAGAACTTTTGGTTATTCAGCAGTGACTTTTTTATGATCATGTTCATTAAAAAATGACAATTTAATACATTCTTGACACCATATTAAGTTGAACCTTTGAACTTGAAGGCTACTAAACTGGATAAGGTAACATTGTTTTAGAAAATAAAAATGAAAGAGCACAACAAAATAACAATTATTATACGAAACACATCACAACATTTGAGGCATAGTAGATGCAAATTATTTGCAGCATTGAAAACAAAATATTGTCATCCATTCAGATTATAATGTTCATATTTATAGGTCTTGAATCTGAACAAATATTTGTTACCCGTTTATTTTAGTGGCAATGCTGGTTCATATAGCCCTACTTAAGTTGCCTGTACCCACCTCAAGTTTACACCAACCACTTGTGCCACTGAACCTGTTTCTATAGACAGTCTTTTTTTCCAGTGAATATTTGAAATCTGGATCTATTCTTGCATCTGGTTTGCAAATAGTTTTAGTGACGTAAGTGGTGGGATTGCATGAGGATGGCAATAAGCAGTAAGGACATGGATGGTGTAAGCCAGGACTGCCACTGAGTGAAATGCCTGGAGAGGAGTTAATATCTGAATTGAATAGATCCCTATATAATCTCTAGTAATAGCATAGTAACTTATCATTAATAATTTTGGTATTTGAGTTATGTACTTGTATTTGAAGCCAATTTAAAGCAGTAACACTTTGTGAATGCTGTGCCTGGCTTCCTGGTTGCTTGAGTTGACTTTTTGCCCTGCTCTTAACAGCCACCTCCAGCACTCGTTGCTTCTACAGTTCTTGCAAAAAGGAACCAGGCCACTCTTACAGAAATCCTTAGCTGAGTTCTTTACTAGAAGTTCTGCCTGAATACTTAACTAGGGACTTTATGGGCTTTTCAAAATCGCCTAACCACATTAGGGGCAGAATAATTGTTGAAAGCAAGTCCCACTTGACAGACCACTGTGCTTTTGTAATATCTGTTGAACGCACATACATATTTAAACAGGTTCATGCTTTTGTAGATCTGAAGATTACAACAGTCAAAATTGTAAAACTGAGGCCCTGTCTTCCAAGGCAGCAGCAAGGTTTCCCGGGCACTCACTTCATATCCAGAAGGTGGAGCTGTTGGTTGCTCTCCTTATAGGCAATCTTCAGCTTTGCTTCTTGTTGCATTATGGATTGCTCTACTCTGCTCAGAAGATGAGAAATCTGAAACAGAATTCAGAATTTACCTTTTTTCGACAGCATTTCATCACAGTCTCAATTGGGGAAGTTTTTGTAAGAGTAGAGGAGATCTTACAGAAGGGGCATTTTTTCTGAAATTTCAAAAATGATTGAATTTTCACATTTTACTTTATAATGAAAAATATACTGACTTGCAAGATGAAACTAGCAAGATTGTGAAAACTGTAATTTTTCAGCCATAAATAATTTGAACAGTCTTGCCTTGAAAATGTCTGCCTGCTCCTCACCTTGAGACAGCTGAATTTACAGGATCCATACATCTCTATGTTGTCCCATAAGCAGAGTAAACAAATGGCAAAGCACTCCACCAATACTGAGTGATACTCTGATCACTTCATGTATAATGGCTACTGCAGTGATAAAAGTGCTCGATTTAACTAAGGATAGGTCATTACTAACAGAAAATATTTCTCACCAAAACAGTCATCCCAGTTTTAAAAAACATACTGTTCTGTTTTTCAAGATTCATGACAATATGCTTCTAGCATGCTGGCATGCTAATATACTATACTGAGTCTTCTGAGAAAGGTAGAGTGGATTTTGACCATTTACGTCCTGCAAAATGAGGGTATAAAATACTTTTGTTGCCCAGGAAAATGGGAAGACCTTGAGATGGAGATATGAAGAATCCCTTTCCTTAATCTCGTAAATCTCTGCTTGTATCTAGTACTCACTTCCATTCTCATACCCAATGGGAGAGAAACCTGACAGACAGATTAATGATTCACAGAACCCCTAAACAGTTTTGTTTTGCAGACCTTCAAAAAATGCATTTGAATACATATAAAATCATCCCGGGAAGGCCAAAACATACAGAGAGAGAGACTGAAGCTTGCGTCGTTGTAGTAGTTTTGTAGAGCATCCATGTTACGGTTCACATTCCAACCTCAAGAAGCCATTCATGCCAGTATCACAGACTTTTTTAATTCCTGGAGTCCTTTCAGGTGCCTTTAAATACAACCCCTTCTACACAGCATGCTGAAGGCAGCAAATTAAAGGGCCTTTTTCTTTTTTTTTTCGGTTAGACCAGTGCAGGAATATAGCTAGATACCAATATTTAGTCTAACAAGGACTGTGAGCAGATACACCTCTCCATTTGTAAATCTGGGACCTCCCAGGATAGTAATTAACAGTAATGGAGTCTGTGTGAATTAGACTATAACTCTTACCCATACATGGATCACTTTTGTCCAAATACCATACCTGTATTTCTGCCTCTTTGATTTTAGATTCTAAGATCAGCTTGGAGGTGTGTTGGTCTTTACTTAGGCTCTGAAGTCTTTCATAGGTGATTTTATGCTCTGCAGACAGTCTGGCTAACCCAGCATCACACCTGTTTGAATAAATAAATACCAAAGCAACAGCTGAATAGAATACAAGGTCCAGGCTTTTAAAATTATCCTTTCTAGACAGGGCATTTCTGTGAAATTACTGGCTGTCTGTGAAACAATGTCTTATGAGGCTGTAGGAATGGTGATATATCTCCAAGTATTTGGCAAACTACTCCCAAATGGAACTAGAAGTCAAATAGTCTGACACATACAAGTGTTTTCTTGGCACTGACATAATATGTGTAGACTGTGTTGTTGTCAGTCAGGGAAATCATGTCAGAAATGCAAAGATGCAGAATTTCAATACATTTTTTTTCATACTCTAAAAGACATTTGTTAAGGTGTGTATGATTTCACCTACATGATTAGAAACCTAAATATCTGAGGTCCATTTTTTCATTATTGTAGCTATGTTCCTCTGAGTTATACATTCTTTTATTTTTATTTGTGAAATCATAGTATAAAATTAATATGTGTAGTAAACAATGTGGGGCAAATTTTACTGTTATTAGTCTTTATTTAGGTAAAACTGTCATTGAAAGCAATGGCAATTCTGTCTCACAGAAGACTTTGAAATGCAGTTCTGGAACATAATAATTATTGTTTCCTATCTTCACATTGGAACATTTCTTGATGCTGTAACATTTTCAGGATAAATGTGCTATAGAATATGTGCATTTTCTACCAAATTTTAAAAATATTTTGGTCAGATGTATTTCATCTACAGTAATACAATGAGGACATTAACTGAGCTGTAAAAATATAAGTACTGTAATTTCAGGAGTAAGACCTCTGTGAAGTATGAGTCATGTATATTTTTTGCTAAGGGAAGTATGTAATCAGCAATGTTACCAAATTTGATCTATGAAACTGATAGAGAACAGACAGCAGTTACAATTTGAGGGAGAAAAAGGCAGTAAAATGGAACAAGCTAAGGCATGTTAAGCCATTACCTAAACCAATGACACATTTTAAGCTCTTTTTGTCACATTTCAGTTCGAAGGCTTTCATTTCAACATGCCTTTTCATCACCTCAGTTACAGTAACTACCATTATCATTAAACATGAGGGGAAAGTAACAGCTAAAATGACAAACAGATCATCTGCTTAGTGTTACGGTACAATTTCAATATGAAAATAATCAGTAATGCAAAATAACAGATAGAAATTTATAAAACTTGTGGAAATTAACTTATAGTTTAGCAGTTCAGCATTTTGAGACCAATTAGTAATATCTGTAGGAAGACCAGCTAAGGCTTACTTAGCAGTGAACCAACCGTACTTGTAAGTCCTACAATCAGTCAGTTTCTTTAGAAAGATGAGAGAAGCCAAATCTCTCCATGTTGTTACAATCAGAGAGAATCAGAGGGAGGAAACCATCTTGTATCTAGTTACCAAAAGCCTATGGGCTCAAAAACATGGTTAGTTTTGTTTCTCTAAGGCATGACAGAAAATATAAAAAGCAATAGCTTTGAAACTACTGTAGCAGTGTGAACAGCAGGTATCTGTAATTGTTTTTAAGGCAAATTAGTGTTTTGGGTTTAATCACAGTGCATCTCTCTCCTTTGTGGAACTCGGTTACATGATCAAAGAGTTCATATAGTTGCATGGTAACTGAAACATTAAAATTCTGACTATGTTAATTTAGTGTCAGCCTAGTATGTATTAATCAGATTATTTCATTTTTCTACGGGGATACTGTAATTGGCATCCTTTTAAACAAAGTTGGAATGAAGTGTAAGTTCCGTTGTCTGTAGTTATGGAATGTTTATCCTGCTGGTTTTCTTTTAAACAATATTCCATATATTGAAGTGGTCAAAGAGATGTCTGTCTGCTATATATATTGTACACACTCACAAACACCTGATTAGTTTTGACCTGGAAGAAAACATTAGTGTGCTGCAGATACTAATCAGAGATTCTGATATTAGTTATGTGAGTGTATATTTTGAGTTGAAAACTTACAACAAATAAATAAATTCAGTCCATGTTTCCACTAGCTTTCAAATCGGGGGAGGCAATAATAAGATGAACATATGGAAAACCATGGGCTTTCTAACGCTTTTGATTCGGGTTTGTACTGCATGATAGCTCAGACGAAAATCAGCAATCTAAACAAAAGGGCACATTATATTTTGGAATTTTTCCCTGTTTAAAAAAAAAAGGGGGGGGGAAGAGGGAAAAAAAAAAAAAGGCATGTTAAAATCCTCTCTGAATTACCCATACCTCTGAAAGTTCTGCTTTGATACTTCTTTATAGATTCATGTTAAAATAACAATAGAATTCTTCTTAAAAGTAGAACTAAATGTTTCTGAACACTGGATTTAAGTTCCAAGGTAGTTGAAACAGATTGTCTATATAAATGAAGCTAGTGGACTATGGATATAAAGACAGAAGATGAAAACAATTTTTGAGGTTTGGTCATCTTAAAAGCAAAAGGAAAGAAATGAGAAATAGATTAATATTTCTAGGAAGAATACTAGTTTAAAAATATAGGAGTTGTATATAAAACCATTTTCTACAAAGAAATGGACAGCAAATAATTCTCTGTCTTCATATCTGAAATGCTGAAGCTGGCCATGCAAACAACCCATTGCAGTTTTTCATGCGCAGTTGCACAAATGCACTCTTGAAATTTGGGCCAAAGTTGCACTAGAATGTGTTCATTTTACTACTGTTTGCTTTTGGAAGACATTTTCTAAAACTTCTGATTGCCAGGCTGTGTACTTGTGTAAAATTAGTAAGTGAAGAATAAATGGAGAGAAATCATAGTGCTAAGTATTATTCTCAGTTTCAAAATACAGTATAATTCTAGAAACCAGTAATGTTTAATATAAACAGTGAAATTATCAAGCAACTGCCTTCTAAGTCATAGTAAGCAAAAGCAGTAGTTATTTTTCTGGCACGCTGAAGAGTATTTTAGTTGTCTTCGATCTCTATGAAATCAAAACACAATGGTTGCTCTATCCAGTATCACCAGGGACTAGATAAAGCTGAGAACTACACAAATACTCTGCAACAGCATGCTTTATAAATGTGCTATAACGGTACATATTGGTTTTTATGTTCCTGTTTTATTATAACAGGAGATGTGTCAGTTAAAATATCAGTGTTTCAGTGGAAAACAAGTAGCTGAAGAAGTCAAAAGCAAGTTGATACATCCAGGGGATCCACTGGGCTAGAACAACAGAGCTGGTAGATTCTGAATCGCCTGGATCAGGGAGCCCAAATCAGTCTCACTGTGTGCATCTCAGACACAGCAAGTAGCCCGAGTGCAGCAGATTTATTTTACTTAGGAAGTTCATGAATGCGGTGCATCCCAGATGCATCAGACTCATCTTCTGTGCAGTGTGGGAAAATCTGCCTACATGTAATGAGTCCAGGGTGTCTGAAATGAATCAGATCTATAATGTATATATAAAAAAATCATCTATATATGCAAAGTAGGCCCAATTTGAACATGCATAGTTGCCATTTCTCTGGATGTTTCAGCTGTCAAGAAGCTTCTAGAGACAGCTATTGCTATGGTTCTGACAAGGCTGCTGTACTTAAACTTTTCAGACAAATGATTGTGGTCTACAAGTGATTCTGTAAATAAATGATAAGGTACTAGTCATGAATTTTATGATCCAGTATCACTAGAAATAGAATTAGTAAATCTGCATTACATAAAATTGCCAACTCAGGGACAGGAGGCTGGAGTGATGGATCTATCGGCATGTATCTAATTTTCTGCTGGATGTGCCACTGAATTTAATAGAAGTAATATTTTTCTTAGAGTTAATAATAATGCTGATTCTTAGGAAAATGTACAGCATCATTCATGGTGAACACTGTATTGATGCTTTACAAATTCATCAATAAATCATGCTTAATGAGAAATGGTCCAGAGACTTGAGCTGTAATGTGTATTCAATTGTCTTCTGCTAGGGATATGTTGATTCTGTGATGCAGGTGAGGTCAGCTGTGAGGTCTGTCCAAGTCTCACTCCTCCACAGTTGTGGGTAGCATGGTTTTGGAGCTGTGCTTCAGAACTGCATGTGCGTGTAG